>JBBPKO010000141.1:0-33245 GCA_038089295.1 Xerocomus amazonicus
CAAAATGGTATGAAGTGTTGAAGGAATAGTAAAGATAAGAGAGAGAACTAAGTGTAGTACTTAGAAGTGTTCATTTTGACGAAATAAAGTAGTGGTGTTGTAACACTTCTAGAATTTCAGATTTCTCTATGTTTTGTTGTAATCCTTCTTCTAAAATTGCCACATATTGATTGGTATTTATCCTCCCCTCTAGTCCACTCAAGATTCCCACTCCATTCTGTCCTTGATAGACTCAAACCATTAGTAAATCTCCTCTAAACTTAAGTGTATCTTTGATCTTTCTAACAATTAGCTTCTTTCTCTTCTTTTTCTGTATATATCTCTACCTATCCAACCAAATCTAATTGATTCTAGTCTTATCTGACCATATAGCCCTAATGTTAGTACTTGTAAACAAAGGATAGCCCTCTTTTCTTCTGGCTCTAAGAAAGTAATAGTTTTTTCTTCTTCATCACAGCCTTTAATCAGGCTTCTCTATGGGTATTTCTCATTGTCTAAGAGTGGATAAGAGTACTACTAATAGTTCTAATGATTTGGGTGGCCTAAACAGCTTTTTTGGTCTTTCTGGTAATGATTTATTTAATAATAGCTCTTTTATTGGCAGAGGTGAGTTTGAAAGGATGGCCATCTTGAAGCCTACACTTCTCTAGTTGAATTTCTTGAAGGGCCTAGAATACTATAGACTTCCTTAGACTACTTTGTGATACAACCTTTTCAGAGGAAAGACCTAGAAAGGTAAAAAAGATATAAAAGAAGAAAATAGACTTTAGAGTGATGATTAAAAGATAAACATAAAATAGTGGTGCTTATAAATGTTGCTAGACCTTTATTTACAATACATAAAGGTAACATAATTGGACCATTACCCAGAGTATACAAGCACATTATAGCATCCTAATGTCAAAAATATGTTATCTGAACTAAAAGTCAAAAAACTATCTGTATACATTGTCATTTTGAGATAGCTGTTATTCTATCAATTCTTACTCAAATCTTCTGATTCCTAGACCTGTAGAAAGCCAAGAGCATCTAACACTAACAACTTAGGGTTAGGGCTAGCAGTTATTGCATACCATTGCCATTAGTGAAAAACATGCAAACATGCAGACAGTTTTTTGAGCCACTGTACTATAAATGCACCAATTATTGCAACAGTTTATTCACTCACTGTACATACAACATAGTAGTGTATGACCAAAGGTGGAAATGAATATTATGCACTATAAGATAGTGTACTATACATACTATATTTGGCACACCAATTATTGCAACAGTTTATTCACTCACTGTATCTGAGTTGGATACTGAAATAAGCAATCAGCAGCCAGATAGTGATAATTCAGCACTCAAGGAGGATGTTGATTTCCTACATTCTGAGAGGAATCCTCTTGAAGCTGAGCAAGATGTCAATCTTGATATTCCAACTCTTCTTGATTTGTTGTCTGACAAGCTCATTGAATGTGGCTTGCCTGGAACATCTTCAGGAAAGCCTGGGACATCTCAGGATGAAAGTGCTAGTGCTCAATTCAAGCCAATTAATTGGAGTTTCAAGTTTTCATCATAGTGTAATAGAGTATGTATATAGGCTACAGTTAAATATTCCCACAAGTAATTTAAATAAATTTAGGAATAATTTTTTTATATGATATAGAGATATTTAATTAACTTCTTTTAAAAAAATTTTCCAATAAAAATTTTTATCTAAAATTAGTATGTCAAAAACTATGTTTGTTTGGGTTGCTCTGAGTTTTAACCATGTTTCATGGGGCCCTATCGGCCCGAAAAGGGCGTCATCCACATCTCAGCAGCTGCCGTTAACAATGTGCTATGGGACATGTTTGCTCGGGCTCGATGAAAACCCCTCTGATTCTTAATTAGAAACGCTCATCAAGTTATTCTTCCTTGTAGAGGCTAATGCATTTCGCTACATCACGGACGTCATCACACGTGACGAGGCTATAGAAAAACAGAGAAGCGATTGTCACAGAACTCGGGTAAACATTTTCGTAGCCTGGCTATCCGAGCACTCGGGATCACAGATACCCCGCATATGTCACTTCTTCCGGTTGGCTTGGTACGACCACTTTTCTTCTCAGAACGAAGCTCGACTGATTCTTTCACATGAGCATGCAGGTTATTCAGATGAGAAGGTTGCAAGTCTGACAAAGAAAGCCGTTGCTGATGGATTTAACCATTTCAAGATGAAGGTTGGCGCAGGTGTCGAGTCAGATCTCCGCCGTGGCTTGATCATCCGCTCTATCGTCGACGATCCGCAGTACCTCCCTCCTGGTTCAAAAGCCCGTGATCCGTATAGTCCTGAGTTACAGGGAAAAAATGCCGGCCCAACCGGCGCAGGTGTGGAATGTCCCTCAGGCTATCGAATACGTGAAGAAACTTGAGGTTACCAAGCCTTGGTAAAAGGCTTTGCCGTCCCTCCTTTTTGAGGTATAACAAAGTATTTAACGTGACGACGTTGACTGTAGGTTTATTGAAGAGCCTACAGACGGTATCCTTGGCCACGCCACAATTCGCAGGGCATTGAAGCCGCATGGCGTTGGTGTTGCCACCGGCGAACATGCCCACAGTCGCATGGCCTTAAAACCAGCTCTTGCAAGCACAAGCCATTGATGTATGCCAGATTGATTCCTGCCGAATGGCAGGTGTCAGCGAAGTCCCAAGCGTCCTCCTGATGGCTGCCTAGTATGCATAACCCCATGAACGTGTTTGTGGTTGTGCAACCCACGTACGCTTTGGCATACCTGTCTGCCCACACGCTGGTGGCGTTGGCCCCTGCGAATATGTTATTCACCAGAGGCACGCGACCTTTTCTGGGGTCGCTTGAGGCTCATTTTCATTGTATATCAGCTTGATCGACTACATCGCCATCTCTGGAACGATGGAACACAATGCCCTCGAGTTTGTAGACCATCTTCATGGACATTTTGTGTACCCTTACTCGATCAACTCCAAGGGGCGTAACAATGTACTACGAACCCAGCCGAGGGTTACAGGTGTGGCTTTTCCTATGCCAGTGCGACACGGAATATGAACGCCTTGCAGTATCGAGATGCACGCATGAAGCGTCGCGGAATACGAATGGCCGA
This sequence comes from Xerocomus amazonicus, assembly GCA_038089295.1. Classification (NCBI taxonomy): domain Eukaryota; kingdom Fungi; phylum Basidiomycota; class Agaricomycetes; order Boletales; family Boletaceae; genus Xerocomus; species Xerocomus amazonicus. The sequence goes on from JBBPKO010000141.1 coordinate 3,105, forward strand.
GTGGTTTATATTGGACCAGGGCAAAGGGGAGTACGCACAAGACACACGGTAAGCACGGATCCCTCGACGTAGAGCTTTGTATTACAGCTTTATTACGAGTACCGGGATTCAGACACAGACCCGTAGTCGTTCGCGCTGTAACATACTAATAGTCACTCGTCATCGCACTAATCGATTTTTATTATTGACCATAAACTGTCATATAAAGCGAATTGCGGGACACAGGAAAGTACAACACGGGGGCACAAGAAAAAAGTATACCATCGTAACCTGACCAATCGAGTCATAAACGAGCGCCAGAAGAGTCAAACAGTCTGGTAACTCCCTGGACGAACATGACTGAATGCCTGATAAGAATATTGGATGAGAAACGCACATATCCGCGCCTGCCAATCCCCACTTCCAGTGGCTAAAATGTTACCTGCAGGGCTGAGGTCTATCGATATCACTGTACAACATCTCAGATCAACGCACATGATCCACCTTATGATCACCTACCAGAATTCTTGTGTCCCTGAAGCATACAATGCACCTTTGCGGAGTGCGAGTCCCAGAACTGCACACCACGGTCCTTGGACCCTGAAACAACCCACTGCCCATCATGTGATACGGCAACGGACAACACGTAGTCCTGCCAACTAATTCAATCCATGGCTGAGTGTATAGGTCATTCAACGCACCGTATGGCCCATGAAGTTCATGGTGCATTGGCTAGCTTTTTCCAACTCTTTTTTGCCATTTGGGGTGGGATCCTTTCGCTTGTTACCATTCACCAGACCACTCACATCCCAATATTTCAGTGTTTTGTCCAAGCTACCGCTCACCAAACCCTTTCCATCTGGAGTGAAAGCTACGCTGTACACACTGTCTCTGTGACCTCGCAATCGCTCGACTAACAAGCCAGTAGCGACATCCCAGATGCGGACGACTGTGTCGAGACTGCCAGCAGCGACAAGTTGACCGTTGGGAGAAATGGCGACCGAGGTCACACCCGCATCGTTATTCAACGAATCGGGATCATTGATTGTAAGGACCTTCGATGAGCCATCGACCATGTCCCAGATTCGGGCAGTTTTATCACCTGAGCCCGAGACGATGAGGCGCCCGTCTAGTGAAAAGTCAAGCGAATAAATTTCTTGTTGATGACCATCAAAGACATTGCGAATACGCTTCTTGGCAATGTCCCAGATCTGCAATGAAATGAGATACTTATCCAGACGGAAAAGGCCGTTGCTCACTCGGATTTGCTTATCTTCAGCACCTGTGGCTAGGAATTTTCCATCAGGACTGAAGCAGACACTGCGAATATACAAATCTCCAGCTTTCCCGGCAGACTCGTCAGTAAGGACACTGTGGGGTAATGAAATAACCACTGTAATGTGGAGGTAGAGAGAAAATTTATTACAAACCATGTTTTAACACCCGTCTTAGTATCATAAATCTGGGCTGTACGATTGCACCCAGTTGCCAAGAATTTTCCGTCTGCGGAGAATCGCACACAGCATACGACACTGTTGTGGAGAGGTTAATAATCCCGCGTCGCCTCATGCAGTACTTTACCTCTCGTGCATGAGGGTGTGCACCAATGCTACATCAAGCACCCGATTCACTTTTGAGCTAAAGACTGCGAACCAATCACTACCCTCCTTTTTTAGTTCCGGCGGAACATTGTGTGGATCAAGGTCATCCGGAAGCTGGCCTCCATTGGAGGTATTGTTGACCGGACCTAGTGAGCCCGAAACTGGAGGGGGCTCGGCTGGAGCGGAAGGGGGGGGGTTTCCTGGTCCTGGGGGATATGGTGCATGTGCTGATGGGGGCGGGGGAAGGCCTGGGCCCTGAAAGGTTGGAGGGCCAGCTGGTGCGGCAAGCTTCGGGGTTGGACCAGGGACGAGAGAGGGACTATAATGATCTGTTGCAGAGAGGGAAGGAGAAAAGGGAGGGCGATATCCATGAGGGGGCGGGGAACGGATGGATGCTGGAGAAAAATGTTTACCTGGACGATCACCCTTTATGCGCTCCGTCTTGATGCGCTTCGGGTCACGAACTTCAACAGGGCGTTCGCGATCGCGATCGCGTTGGTCACGTTCACGATCACGGATCTCTCGCTCACGTTCGCGATCGGCGCGTTCACGGTCCTTTTCTCGTTCGCGATCGCGGTCTCGAGCGTCTCGCTCGCGACCATAATAGGGGTCTGTGTAGGACCCGGGACCGGTAGGGGGGATGACGCCAGGTACGGATGCCGGAGGTGCAGGCGGACCGGATGGACCGACTGAAGCAGGACCAACGGGAGGGTGGGGTGGTGGATTTGCGGGGATACCCTGGCGGGCAGCATGGAGTTCCGTACGCAGGCGGGACAGCTCTTCCTCGTATTGCTGACGAATTTTTCCATGCTGGGATTCCAGCTCGTAGAGAGACTGACGGACGATATTCAGTTCGTTAATTTGAGATGTGACTGCGGACGAGATGAGAATTTGAGGCATACACGTAGAGACGTGGATACCTTTGGACTCGTATTCGTCTCGTTGATTTCTTAAGAGACCCAAATCGGACGTTAAAACATCAAATTCCTGGCGGACGGTATCAAAAGCCTCGTTGAGCCTGGCATGAGTATGTTGGGTGGGCCCCTGAGCAGGAGGGCCGGTCGGCTGAAGGCTCCTGTGCTGGTGAAAAAAAATGAAGTTAGCCGGATCGAGGTGAGAACGTGGGCGGTGGGAGGATGCGAATTCAGACTGGGCTGAAATTTTGCAGTTGGTGAGAGACGAGGGCGATATGGGCGACGGGGAGGGGAGAGGAAGGAGGAAAAGGAGGAGGGGGAGGGGAGGGATAAGGAGGAAGAGGAGGAGAAAAGGAGACTTACGTTGTAAATTGTGGAGGACATGAAAGAGGTTGGGAACGTTCGGGGTTGTTGATCATCGCCCTTTATAACAAACGCTGGCGTTGGACCCTGCACTCCCAATACTTTCCCACGTTTGGCGTTCCCGGCGGCATGTCCACTTTCGGGGGTATTCGCATAGCAGGCACAGTCACGTGTCTAAATCTACATATCGAGTATCAAATTTTTAAATTTATCATTTTTATTGAAACCCAGCGAATATGATATCTACACAGCCATCCTCTGCTCGTTCGGCCCCCCAAATTCATTGTAAAACGACTGTAGTAATAACTAGCGAGTAAAAAGTACGACAAAAGGCAGCGAAGAGCGTCATCCTAATTCAACGTTCTTCAAGCGAACCAGTCTAGAATCTTGAACATGCCACGCACCCAAAACCCTGTCATCCTGCATTTCATCGCGGACATAAAACTTGGTGCTATATTTGTTATACTCGCCTTTCTCCATGTCCTTGTCCATGTCGTATGACTTCGACCCGTCGACCGCCCCAGCCTATTCTGTCAAGGAAGGAAACGGTTGGCTTGCCGTCTTCAATCCCAATGCACGCCGTCAGATGGACGTCCAACTTCATTCAGCCTATGCCCATAATGGGTGTGTACATTGGAAATCCATTTTCTTCTCGACCCATCACAGACTCAAACAGTGTTGTCTGCTCCGTCAAATTCTCTTCCGACGGATCGTTGCTTGCGGTTGGAACCGATAATGCAGTCATCCTATACAATATAGAACACCAGACAAAACTCACGTGAGTGCTCGTGCACTCGTTCCTCATCTTCCCCTCAACCTGCCACCGTTCAGCTTCTTACTTGGAACCGAACATGATTCCCGCAAAGCCAATCATGCCCGCAGTGTTACCATAAGCCCCGATAACAAGCTTCTCGTAGCAGGGTCCGAGGACAGATACATTCGAGTGTGTGGACCATCATATATCCCGTACTGTTGAGCCGAAAGCATATCGATAGGTCTGGAACGCTACCACAGGCGATTTTCTTCGAACATTGAGCGGACACAACGGCGAGGTCTATGCGTTGGCATTTACGGCTGATTCTCGATCCTTGTTCTCCGCATCGGGTGATCACACCGTCCGCGTCTGGAATGCAACACAGTTCTCGGCTGATGTAACGCAAGTACCCGAACCCGCTTGCCGTACTCTTCATCCCACAAACCCAGAAGAGAAACCATCAAAGAAGATCGTTTTTACCTCGGTTGCGGTTGACGCATCAGGATCCCTCGTTGCCGCTGGCTCTCTTGACGGCAAAATTAGAGTTTGGGACGTCTCCTCGGACTCAGCGAGTGATCAACCAGTTGGTGTACTCCATGGTCACTCGGACGGTGTGTATAGCATCCAGTTTCTACCAAGTAGCATGGAAAGCTCGTCCATGTTTCTTGTGAGTGGGAGCCTGGATCAGAGCCTGAGGTGTTGGGAACTCTCCCCGAACGAGAAGCAGTTCAGATGCACCAAGACGCTGAGCGGACACAAGGCATGGTCTTTTGTACATTCAATTCTGGTCCCTTGGACTCAACGACTATCATACAGGATGCTGTTTTGTCTGTGTCTGTGCTGCAAGTTGGGCGTGAACAGCGCCTCGCATCAGCATCCAGAGATGGAACTGTCCGATTTTGGGACTTGAGGACTGGGACTCCATATTTTATGATTCAGGGCCACACGAATACCGGTGCGTGGTTCTTGTTTTGATCCACACCCCGCACTCCGTTTCTAACTCGGAATCACAAACCTTCCACAGTCACTTCGGTCGACCTCAGCAGTGACGGGACCGTTCTTGCTTCTGGAAGCGGTGACCATCAGATGCGGATCTGTGAGTCTCATTAGAGTCAAAGCCTATCAATTGCTCATGTTGGTTTCGCCTACCCAGGGAAGTACGTTCTCTACTGATGTCGATGGTATTCTTTTCACCATACTGCATGGTACGAACTTGCGAGGACCTCAAAGTTTGGATTACAAGGGGATAAATTCTGGGTCACGGGTCACTCTCAGCTAGTATACACTCTCAGCATGCGTTTTCGTAAGACTTTTGTGAACTGCCGTCCTATTTTCCACGTCTCAAGTTCAGCTTACATAATCGACATTTTGGGCTTCCATTGCAACCATGTGACGTTCTTATCCTCCAGCATGGTCCTCGTCCTCATTATCGGCGACCTTCATATCCCCCATCGTGCACACGATCTTCCAGCCAAGTTCCGGAAACTTCTGGTTCCGGGAAAGATTCAACAAATATTATGTACAGGCAACGTCTGCGACCGAGAAACCCATGATTACTTGCGCACCGTGGCCTCCGATGTGTATGTCGTGAGAGGCGATTACGACGAAGTACGCCTGCTTCCTCGTGTCATCTGCTTCGGCCTCACAGGGCACGCACTCCGCGCATGCCGATTGACAGAACCCCAGCTTCCCCCCTTCGGCGACGGTGATCCACGCACCGATCCGCATCGGTATCATACATGGCCACCAGTGTGTTCCAACCGGGGATCTCGATGCGTTGAGTGCCATCGCACGCCAGATGGACGTCGACGTGCTGGTGTCGGGCCACACACATACGTAAGTCCAACGTTTTTCTGATCTCTCACTCCAATCCCCCGCCTCGCCTTGGCACGCTGACCTGGGTGGAATGTTTATCTCGTTAAGACACGACGCTGAGCTTGTTTGTTCCCTGGTAGGTTCCAAGCTATCGAGTACGATGGTCGGTTCTTCGTGAACCCCGGTTCGGCAACCGGTGCATGGACAGGATTGCACAACAGGTGATCCGTTCCCGCAAAACGATGCCTACATGGTCAGAAACGTTCTGACGACGTTTTCAGTGAACCCACGCCCTCGTTCGCGCTGATGGACATCCAGGGCGCCGTCGTCGTTACTTACGTTTATCAACTTGTGGACGGCGAAGTACGGGTGGAGAAGATTGAGTATCGGAAAGAAGTCGAGGCGGTCAAGCCTGCCGCACAGCCGCCACTCACTCAGTCCAACCCAGTGTATTCCAGTGCCACTGGCGGGTACGGGGCATCTGGGCCAGGCAGTCCGCAAACAACCCACGCGGTGTGGTAGCTGCGTCGATACGTGTGTAAAATATGTCGGTAATGGCGTAAGTTGTGGTCGCAGTGTAGTTCTTAGCTATGTGGCTGTGGATTTAATTTGGTTGACCAGATTCCTTTTTGCTATTGTGACATCTCTCGGCGGCGACTTTCATTATGTAGTTAGAACATTTGCCTTGACAAAGGCAAACACATTATTCAATATTCAATCTTGACACAAGTTCTTTCCTCCAGCAAGAACACATGCACGCCAAGCATGGAGCAGACGGACAAGGGAAAAAATGTCCCTGGCAGGAATTGAACCTGCGGCGCCACGGTACTGTGAATTCCACAACGTGGCGATTTAACCACTAATCGACAGGAACTTCTTAACCAAAAGATTGTCTTCACCTCTCAAAGTGGCTGTGGGTGATCCAAGTCTCGACTTTGCCCGCCCGACGTTCTGATGACAATTAGGACGACGGTCGACGGTATGCAGTGCATTCAATTCCACTGATTTGGTGAGCACCTTTTCACGTACTAGTTTCGAAGTGGCTCCTTGTCATCATCCCCAATTCCAGCCTTTGAAAGACTACTCTATATGAGTACATACTTTCTCGTCCCCCCGTTCCCAAACTGTTCCGAAAAACACTGCGCCTGAAGGCACCCGTGCACTCAGGCAAGACGGCTTGTAGATATGACGACATTGCGTCACCTGTCGTGTGTCGAGATCCTCGCTTGACGGCATTTCTGTCAGACTGTTTAGCGGTCTCGGAGATCCCGGAAGAACCAGCGGTTTTTCGTGGGGGCGACGCAATGCAATGCATGTCGTGCCACTACCATAGTCGCGAGCGTGAACTCACCCTCAGATCGACAAAGCGCTTGGGCAAAAACAAAGAGCCAGGAGCCTTTTTTTTTTTTGAAAGGGCTCGGACACTCGCCGTTTTCTACCTGTAATGTCGGACAATGCATGATGGACCTGATGTAGAATACGCTGTCCCTCGGGACGGATGACCCGGTGGCCCCCTGGGCTTCAAGCTTCGAGGATCATAACACATGTGTATCACTCATTCGCCGATAACGGATTTGCGTCACTTGCGTTGGTTATATCTTCGCCCGGGTTTATCGATCCGAAGTGGATTCCGAACTAATCGGTCGGAGTACCGCACGTCGTCAAATGAAGTCTATTAAATTCACCAAAGCTGGATCAGAGGTTAGTAAACAGACTATGACTACATTCAGAAAGAGCTATACAAAGTCTATGGTGGCTGGATATGGCACATGTTGTCTTCGGCTGATAAGGTATGATTCAGGTTAAGGGGATTAAAGATGGATCTAGTCGAGGAAGAGCTTTTATGCGAACTAATAAAAGCGAGTGACTTGAATGTTTACTAACTGACAAAGGATCGACTCACAATAGGATTCTAAAGAAAATGTCCCCACAGATTGACAGAGTACGTCAGACTAATTTGCGCCCATATTTACACCGGAAATGGTTGATAGAAATATCGAGACTTGGTGGTCGACACCAGGGGATTCAAGGCAGAATCCTCCTGCCCCTGGGTCAAGGTCAGCAAGTGGTTCGACTCGAAATGATACTCCGAGCTTACCGTTTTTATGGCTCTCCCCCGCAGTGCTTACATGGTATATCACACCGGACTTGGGGATGGACAACCACATGGAAACATAGTCTTCCATCCCTTGAAATTTGACAAAGAACAACATGCGAAAATCGCAATTGATGCATTTCACAGAAGGCGTTATACTGAGTGCATATAAGCCGTCGATCATTTTTGAGATGAGCTCTCAGACACATACTTTTTCTATTTAACTGAGGCGGTGACTGCATTCTTCTGTGCAGAAATACATGGCGGCGAGGTCTGTGATTCTGTTGCGTGGCGCCAACGTTCGTCCAGGAGGGAGGGACACTATGAATACTCCATTGCATCAGTCTAAAAGTTAGCTGAAAAAGGACATGTAGTTGGACCCACCCGCATGTTATGCGAATACTTGTGCACGATGAAACACGACTCCCCCGTGAAGTGGTATCACCGAGTATGGGCTCAACGCTTAGGAATAAAATATGTGGTAGCACGTCGGAAACATGGCGGGATAATGGGCCACCAAACACCAATACACTGGTGTGGCACTCACGAAAGGGAGCAGCTGTGTGAACCCAGTACAGAATCCACGTTGGTGTGCTAAATACCCCCTTTCTTGCGGTGGCTGGATGAGTTCCTTCAGAGGTCATAACTTACCACGCACCCACCAAACTGATGTTATCGGTCCTAACTATCAGGCTATTCCTTGCGCCGGGAAAAAAGCACATTCCCTCCAAGACGCTGTACGCTGCGGATGCTGAGGCAAAAAGTGGCGGGAAAGGAGAGTTTGTAACCTTTCTAGCATGGACCGGGAAGTAATCGAGGGTAGCACGCGGAAAGCGGGGTAACCATGGGCAAAGGAAGTCACTTCGCCAGGGCACCGAGAACCGCTCCAAACCATCGACGGATATCATGACAGTCGGGAATGCGATGGAACAACGTAAAGCACACCGTGGTTGCCAGAACAAAGCAATATGTATTACCATGAAGGAATTGTCCTCTGGATGGAGCGAGTGACAAGAGCCTGCACGAGAGGGCCTCGCAACTGGATACTATAATCGCTACAAATGCGAGACAGACGAACGAATCCTCGGTAAAATTGGGTGGTTAGAGGATGAGAGGGCGTTCCCAAACACTCAGCAACATGCTGCCGAACCCGGAGCGTCGACGTCCCGGCCAGGCTCTCAGAGCATCCATGACACGCTCCTAGATGTAGGAGATACCGCTACTCTTTAAATTGGCGCAGACACCCTAGCGGTAGTATAGAACGGGGTGCCGAGCCCTCAAAAGAGTTTTAGAGTAAGGATCCAAGGACTTCCGGATCCTTCACTCGGCAGTAAGTATTGGTACATCTGACATGGTAGAGGTGACATTGCCAACCCGTGATATCATGATGCAACCCAATGACGAGATTCTGTGCCACAAACGCCAGTCGGTTGTGTTATTTAGTCTAGTGAAAAGATGTATCACACTCGAATGAGCTCCACAAACCAGTCGTACCTCGGAGGATCCAACTATGCCTCTCCTCTCGCTTCCGCTTCCAATATCTCGCGCTCCAGTCGCGCACGTTCGGCCTCGCGTAACCGTAGGAGTGTCATAGATTCAAAATCCATGGGGTTCGAAGGTTTGGCGGGTTCCGACGGAGAAGCAGGGAAAGTACTGGGCTATGACGCAGTGAACAAGAGGTCCATCCCGAACAACGACAAGAAACTTACGAATGTAGAAAACTTGACCGGCTGTGGCTCGTCCGCTTCGCCATCTTTCGGTTGGTTTCCATTCAGGAATGTTGCCGAGAGTGCGTTCCCTTTGGATTTTCCACCGAGTTCTCCCCTGTCGCGCAACCAACCTAGTATTGGTGGCTCAGAACCACTAGCCCATGACACCTCCATCCCTTGGCCCTTGAGAGTAGGACCATTGGAAACAACCGCAAACGCGGCACTTATTTGAGCGAAAGGAACCACAGCATTAATGACTTTCTCCCCTTCGCTTTGCGCGACTTGATCTGTGCTATTGGCCTGCGACTTTTTCTTACTGGCCTTTTTGGGCTTGATCGACAATACGACAGCGCCTTCGTCTATCTCCCCAAAGCGTTTCAAATGAGAGGCTAGTGCTGAAGCTGTACTGAGCGATGGGAACGCCGAGAGCATAAACTTGATCCTGATGGTAGTATCATAGGGACCCAATAGCGGTGGAGCGTCCTCGTCTGGACCTTCTTGTTCTGACACTGTTCGCGTTTCCTCAGCCCGAGATCGTGCCAGCTCTTCCAACCGTCGTTCTCTCTCCTCCCTCATTCGCCTACCTGCCTCCTTTATCCGATCGTTCTCACCCTCTCTTGCAGCCCTCTGTTTTTCTTGCTCCAGACGTGATTTCTTGAATGCACGTTCACGTTCTTCAAGTTCTGTGACGAGCACCTTCCGCTTGTTGTCGTACGCGGCAAAACGCGCCTTCTTAGCGGCGGCAAGACGGAGTTGAGCATCCAAAGCAAGACGTCGTAAGGGGTCAAGTAACAATGTCGATGCCGTCGTGAGCGCATGAAACTTTTGGGCTGCGTGTCACATATGCGATAAATCAGACGATAATTCTTTTCTGATCTCAATCCGCTCACCTGCAAGAGGATCGTTCCTGTTCTGCAAACTGGAGTGAGCGGGACGATGAGAGTGAGTAAGACGAGGAACGTACGCGATCAGGATGGACTTTGAGTGAACGGGTGCGATAGGCCGTACGAATTTCAGCGTCTGTAGCCTCTTGCGAAAGCCCCAGCAATTCGTACGGGTTCTCTTCGGGTTCGGTAGGAGTTGCAGGCGGCGCCATTTTTTTGTGGTGGTGGGGGTAGCTTAAGTCACGCTCAGGCTTACGCAATACACTATCAATATACACAACATACACACACTACTACCTACTACCACACGAATGGCAAAAGGCGGAAAGGCAAGGCAAGTGGTCACGGCCAGTTTGTTCGACACGGACAGTAACTCTGGGTGACAGAACGGTCATTGTTCGCATGATCTCTACTGCCCAGACGGGTTTCTTTTACACCACGAAACGAGTCCGGTTGAACAGTCCCAAGCTGTCCGCCGTCAAGTATGATCCCGTAGGTACGTGAGGTGTCATCCGTCCTCAAAACTCGTGTTCATTTATTTTGACAGTGAAAGCAAGAGTGCTTTTCGTGGAAAGTCGAAAGACAAGGAAATGATGTTGGACATGTAACTACTTCTCAATGCGAGGTAGACCGTGAGAATGCCACTCTTTCGTCGAGATCCAAGAAGATGTACTCGATGCAATTAAACCAAACTCATTTGCTTTTTGTTCCCTCTCACGAGACTTCGTCAGGTACGGTGGTACAAGTTTGTCTCCGCGGTAACCAGGCAGAAGGGTATATGCGCTTCCTCCTTAAACCCGCGACCACTGACATCCCCCCAGAAATTTATCCCAAATGTTTTCTGTGAAACAAGCATCCATAATGGTGAGCGTTTCAGTGAAACTGACACACTCACCCTGTTCCGAAACTGGATCAGAGGACAATTGAGACGTTGCTGGTTAGCCATATAAACGCGCTACGTGAGTTGCCCGAACGCGTGATTGTGAACGAAGTTGTGTTTGGATACACCCTGATTGGAGGTGCACGCGCTTTCTATGCGGGCAGCTGACCGTCTGACAACCATTGTTCTATAGATAGGAAACCTTGGAAATATGGACGTGGAAAACTATTCTCTCATGGGAACGTGATGCTGCAACCCGCCAAACACAAATGGCTCTTCTATATCGAGAAGAAAGATGATCTGGGGTCGTGTCGTATGCACGAGTGATTGTTGTACCGCTTCGAGTCAGATGCATAGACCCGCTTGTAACGCTCTAGCTCTTTTCTTGCCACTGCTCGTATTGGCCATCTGCAAGACTCGCACGATATCGTTGCTCTATGCTATCGCACACGTCGTCGAGGTGTTCGAGTGCCTCAAGAAGTGCCCCAAGGGAAGAAAGGCCATCTAACGAACATGTCAGCTGGGGCGGAGTCGCATCGACCGAAGGAGACACGCACCATACATTTGGATTCGTAGCTGAATGAGATTTTCGGACGGATGGGGGGCACTATGCGAAACGGTCAGGACTGAAACCAGGTCTGGGAAAATGGAATCGTGATCTCGCCTGTAACCGCAGAACTCTACCTTTGGGCTTGTCGAACGGATCTGTCAACGGGCCTCTGGAACGCGTGTGGTATACCTTACTTTTTCATGATTATCCATCGAAGTGCATTGCCCATTGTGTGTGACTCGTCAAAGATTTGATACGTCGCAGCGGAGAGATCGGGCGATGCGCCCCTCATCTGCTAGGCGTCATGATATGTCTGGGACGAGAATGGGACAGCGCACGATCTTTATTTTTTGTCGTGCGTCCGACATGGTGGTCAATACTGGCAAAGGAACAAGGTCACAAAGACGCTCGTTGCTGTCCGTTCACCATAAAAACCATCTAGCTTGGGATGTCTATCTCAATCAATGGCTCACTCTACTCGTCCTACCCTTCCTCCTCTCCGCTTCCTTGATATTCCCGATGAAAATATTCAACTTCCTTCCATTCATGAAATATTTCACGACTTGCATGATTTAACCCGCATCTCCTACCCTCTCGCTCATCCATCCTCTTGTCGGACGACAGCCCAGGATAGGCAGTCGAATCGACCTTCACAATCATCCTTACCCGACCCATACCTGCGTCCGCGCACCAACATGCCAGTATCGACACCCACATCGACTACGCATCCAATACGAAAAGTCCGTCTCGTACGCACTTCGTTTGAGAATGCAGACGCTGCCGTGTTAGTAGCACCTCCACCGGGCCCCAATATGCCACCACTTCAACCCCTCCTCCTTGTCGGTCCTGTGGTCCAACAATTGCGTCAGCGCAAGTTCAAGCTTGGCAAAGGCGTTCGGGCGCATCCTTACCGCATCATTCGTAACCCCCCCTCTGATGGGCGCCGCTTCGAGCCAGCCAACGCAAGGGTCTGATAGATTGGTAGAAGGTAGCTTTCATTGTAGCTTTCATTTGTAGTGGGTTGTAAAGGTCATCGTCATCGTCATCAGCTTTTAAGGTTTCTTCCACCTTTTCATCACAGTATGTAGTACAAGGGTGTCAACGTTGACGACTGCGCTGGTCGGTTGTCCTGCAAATGGGCACGCCCGTAAAAATCTGTTGACGGATAAGTGACAAAACTTTGAGAAAAGGTCGACATGACTGCGGAGTCGCTTGCGCATATTCGCGTCGGTTGGTACCAGGGTGCCGAGATCTCGGATATTTTTGGACACAAAAATGAGAATGTGAATTATCTGTCAACCGCCACCGCTCATTTTACAAAATTTCCTACGCTCAACCGCCGTTGTTTTCGCAGCTGCACCTATACCGTACGCATTATCAGCGTTGGATTTCTGACCTGGTGCAATGGTTGCAAAGAACGAGGTAAGCACGGACGGAAGTTCCACAGAGCTCTCAACGGCATCAGCCTAACTGGAGAATTCTCTCTCTCATTTCAGCAGGCGAGCCCTGTCCCGCCACCGTCCGCCGTGCTACGAGAGGTGTCAGTTATGGTTTAATCTCATCCGGCTTCACAACTGTCCACCCACCTTTTATGGCTATCTTGGTGCTCTGAGCGGTCAGTTCTACATACTATGGAGGCCAAGACAAACATCTACGGATGCACTTGATGCCAAGTCTTCTGCGATCTCCAAGTTCTCAGTATGTCACTCGTTCAACCAATTCCACTGGGTTCAGGGTTCAACGTAACGTAGGTACGTACTCATGGGAACTAAGCCTCGCCTGTTGTGGAGCTGCGAGTAAATTTTTTGGAAGCCACCAGCTTCGCGTCATCGTTTGGCGATTAATTGGCGAGGATACTTAAAGCCCACTCGTTGCTATCCTTTCCACAATTCTGTAATCGTCCTCACATCCATCTCACATTCGTTAACACACTCTCATTTTATACTTCAGACATGCGTTTCATCACTCTCGTGTCTATTGCTCTTGCCGCCCTCTCTGTGTCCGCCATGCCCATTAATAATCCTGCTAACCCAGGGGTCGTGGCTGGCCAACTCGGGTCTACCGTCTCTGGTGTCACGAAGGGTCTCCGCCGTGACACTCCAGGAGGTGAATTTGTCCCGCCGCAAGCTGGAGCCGTAGAAGAAGCTGGTGAGAAAGCCCTTAATGGAGCCCCCACAAAACGCAGTGGCCTCGGTGGTGTAGACCCTGGCAACGTAGTTGGTCAGGTTAGTGACGTAGCTGGTCAGATTACCGGTGTCACTGGGTCTGTGAAGAGAAACCCACTCGCAGGACGCGATGGGCTCGGTGGTCTCGATGGTGTGACTGGTGGCCTCGGTGGTGTGACTGGTAGTCCAGCAGGGACAATTGGTGAAGTAGTTGGCCAAGCTGGCGGCCTCACTGGTACGGTTCCAGGGGTAGGCTCCGCCGCGGCACGCAGGTGGCTACCAGGCTCCAATAACAACGGCTTTTATGGCATGGGCGATCCTTGAGTGCTCATTGGCGGCGCTTCTGTCTACGTTAGTGTGGTGCGTACCTTTCCTTTTGCAACTTGTTGCGCTGGCCTCAACCGTTAATGTCTGCAGCTTTAGAATTTTTGAGCCATCGTTTTGTTTGAGTCGTATACCCGAAATTAAATCAGTTCTGTTTTTATCAACTCGTGAAACGTATTTATGACTCAAACCAATCCATGCACTGAGACCGACATTCGGCCTCTTGGCGACTGCCAATATGTACTGCTCATGCAGATTCCTGGATCTGAGTATGAGCCATATATTCCGTCTGGACTCACACCGGGCCCTCGTCGCAAACCATGCGTCGACAGTCCAAGTCCTCCAATGTGCACTCTCAGGCAAGTCTCTTCGTTCTCTACCATCGTCAAGACGTGTCACGATGACCCCAGGGACAGTTCGAGGATCAATTGATGCTCTTGGCTGCTCAAAGCGTGAGCGTGCATGAGCGGCGACGCGCTCTGCGGGAGCGACGGCGCACATATCTCGCCCTTCCCTTCCTTCTCATCCCACATCGCTCCGAGAGGGAAAAGGACAACCCATTCCCGGTTGATTCGAGTGAAGAACCACCGTCTCGATTCTCCCACTCTTCCCCGCCATCCCCAGTGGTAAGTCTGATCCATAACGACGACATGGATCTGAACAATTTCGTGGTGCAGACGCCAACTTTGCCGGTTTCAACGCCTACGTCCCCGAAGCGCAAGTCGATGCTCGCAAGATTAAAAGCCATCGTGTCGTAGCCCGTGATGGTGTCTAATGTCGAGTGTCGTTGTACTTTTAGCTACACTGCTTCTGCTGCCAATTGTTACGCACCGTCGGATCATATGCATATGCATCAACTGCTGAGCCCTCTCTTAACCACAGTCGCTGATCGCTGCGGCGACCCCACTACAACAGATCACCATGGACGAGATCGTCCAGAATCTATGGATTGGCGATCTACCGAGTGCACTCGATGTACAGACACTCAAGGACAAGAAGATATTCAGTGTCGTATCAGCGATGCGGGGCAAAGTCACCATCCACGCGGTGCGCTCTCCATCGACATGGACCCGAGATATCACTCACCCTCCCGCCTAGACGTTCAACAAGTACCAAATCAACATCGACGACAGCGCAGACGAAGATGTCCTCGTCCACTTTTTGCCCTCCATATCCTTCATCCAGAAAGAACTCGACAAGGGTCGCGCCGTACTCGTACACTGTCAGGCTGGCCTAAGTGAGTCCCCCAGTTCAACCCACCTACCGGAGGCCAAGTCAAACCGGTCCCAGGCAGAAGCGCGACCATCGTCGCGGCGTATCTAATGTACACGCGCGAATTGGATGCATCCACTGCCCTCAACATGATCAGGGCCGTGCGCCCCAACACCGAGTGAGATTTCTCACCTCATCAGTCCGTATGCAAAACTCACGGGCGCAGTCCCAACGAAGGCTTTCTTCAGCAACTCGAGATATTCCATCAGGCGTCCTACAAGATCTCTCGCAGGTCCAAACCCGTTCGCATGTTTTACATGGAGAGGACAGTCGAAGAAGTCATGAGTGCGTGTTTACCCCTCGCCCACGTGCGATCTTCCCCTGCGCTAAGACTCTGTCATCCTAGACAGTGATGGTTCTGCCCTTCCCGGCAACATGTTTGCACGACATCCGCAAACGCCCTCCGAATCTGGACCAAACACGCCTGTCATCACCCCAAGCAGACGTATACGGTGCAAAATGTGCAGGTGCGTACCACCTTGACCTTGTGCATGCAATTATCGCTAAGCTGTCGTGTGCGCGCTTTCCAGACAGGAACTCGCCACGCGCGAACACATGCTCGATCACGGCCAGCTCGGCCCCCCGACGCCCGCCCTACCATCCTTATCGCCCGCTGCATCGCGACGCCCCTCTAACGACTTTCCCGTCCCGCTCACCCGACACCGCTCCCCGAGCCTGAACGTCACCATCTCCAGACGCCCATCGATGAACCAGCCCCGCTCGCGTCTCAACTCCGCATCGACCGGACTCGCCGAAGGACGTCCAGCCGTCCTCGCCGCCCTCGGCGGCCGCGGTCTCCTCGAGTCCCTCTCCATGTCTGCGCTCGAAACCGAGGAGGACGACGCGATCGGATCTGACGCCGACAGACCCACGCAGGGGTCGAGCACGGCCGCACCCGCGGCACTCGGTCTGCCCCCGTGCCGTCCGTCGGGGAGCCTCTTCCGGCCCTCACCGCTCTCGATGGAGGGCGTCGGCCGGGACCTCTCACAGGCGCTCGAGGAGGGTACGATAGGCGACGCAGGCACACCGTCCGAGGAGCCCACCCAGCGCGCGCCATCCCCACCCGTCGACACCGCCAAGCGCACTGCGTCGCCAATCCCGTCCGCGTCTGCGAGCGGCGCCGACCTCGCTGCATGGCGCGCTGTAGCAGGCTTGAGCATGACGAGCATGAACGGGACGAACGCGACGTTGAGTCCGCCGATATTGGTCAACCCGAAATGTTCGGGCTATTTTGTGGAACCGGTCATTCCCGTCCCTTTCTGCCTGTATTGTGTTTTTTTTTTTCGGAACTGAACGGACGCGTGTAGATGAAATGGATGGAACCGATGCTTGCGAGTGGCGAGCTTGCTGGCAAGATCGTCTGCCCGAACAAGAAATGCGAGGTCAAGATTGGCAACTACGACTGGGCGGGCGTCTGTTGTGGATGCAAAGAATGGGTGACGCCGGTCTGTCTTTTTTTTTTTTTGCTTGTTGATGCACTATTATAGTGTGCTGATGCATGGACGATGCAGGGATTTTGCATTCATCGCTCCAAGGTGGACGAAATCGTCGTGTGATGGTTCAAGGATATTTATTGGATACCCTTATGATTCCCTCCTCTTGGTCATTCTCTTGCTCTATAATACGGTTGTTCCTTTGTGGTGCAGGAGGAAGAAATGGTATTCATGTGAAAATGTAAATTTACACCAATGAACGAAGGGATTGTACGATAGGCGGATCGTTCTCCGTAATTGTATAGAAAAAAAGAGTGTCTGGGTAACCGAAGTAATCCGGAAGAGAGCAGAGATTGCATACTACAGGTGCAAACAGGAGAAACAGAGAGCCAAGTGGTATGCGGATCCAAATCAATAGCAGAAATTATCAAGGGAGTGTAGGATGACTCATTCGAGAGCTCTAAAATACGAAAAGAAAGTGAATAAAACCCGGGTCAATGAGGCGTGGAAAAAGAGAGCACAAGGAGTGGGATGCGTGATATAGGTGAACGAGATATTTACAGATTCGGACACGTTCGTTTCGTTATCCAGTCGTGTTGACTGTATTGACTGTATTGACCGTATTGACGGTCCTTGCCGATCGTCGCGAGCCAAACCGGAGTTTACCATCGTCTCCTCGGCCCCATGAAAACAGTCCACCGGTGTCATGAGAGTGTGCGCTTCCAGTACGCGAACGCAACGACCAAGCGGGCGAGACGGGCCGCGCAGGTACATTGACATCCAAATGTTCGTGGTGTGGATGTGGGTGATGATGGTGCCCGACCGTATGCCGTCCGTCGCAGCACGCCCGGACATTTTCGAGCCCTTCAAAACCGTCATCAGACTGTGATTCGCCGTGCAGCTCAAATTCGAGCTCTTCGTCATGTTGTCCCTTCCCCGTTATCACTTGCTCAAACGACCGGGTGGGGCTGTACGGGCTCTCTGGTGCGGCCCAACGAAGGTATTCTGCTGCTGGCGTTCCGGTGCGTTTGCCGAGGGAACCTCGGACGGAGAGCTGGGAACGACTGCGCGTGCCCCGAGGTGTCGTGCTCACCGCGCCGCCATTGTGGCTGCTTCGTCCACTCCGCTGGCTTTGCGGACTCGAATCGACGCGAGGGCGATGGTCATCCTCCGTGAACTCGACGCTCTGTGTCATGGGACTGGCCGCACCATTCTCTTTGTGGTTTTGGGGCATTGTCACGTTTGGATTGGGGCGAGCCAAAAGGTACTTGAGAGCCTAGAAGTGCCCGTCAGGAAACGGAAGAGGTCATCCATAGAGCCAAAGAAGAAATGACTTACGTTCAGCCAAATATCGTGGCGTTCCCTTGTAGGTGCAGTGATTTTCATTTCCCTCTGAGCCGTCGAGATTATCACGCTATATTGGTACAGACCGGGTGGCATTGGGTTGGGATCAAGAACGGAACGCACGCCTTCAATGTAAGCTGCAGGTAGAGAACATCAATTGAAACATCGCGCGGCCCGCGAAAACGAACTTACCACTCTTAGCACTCGATTCAGATACGTTTGACGAGCCGGGGTCAGCAGAACTCCAGTAGAGCGTCTTGGTATACGGATGCACCCAAAAGAATCGTTTGTGTCGCTTCTCTCCGTGTCCTTTCCCAATCGCGCGCCTCGTATACTTGTACAAGAATTCTCCAATCATTGTTTGGGTAATTGCATGGATGATTGAAGGATCTGTTACCTGACCACCCTGGTCTACGGCCTGGGTGGATACAACAGATACACCTTGGGTATGCCCGCGATCCACGAACGGGTTGCGATCCGACGACATCGACGACCGCGGGGAAAGTGCACTGCGGTCCGAGGCGAGAGAAGTACTCGAAAGTTCCCTGCGCTCCTTCTCCCGAACACCCCATAGTGGTAAGCCAGAGGGAGGATGCGAGTTGTGTGCGTGTGCAGCGGCGTTTGCGGCAGATCGGAAACTGCTTGTGGAAGGTGGCTGGCGGATAACTGACGAGGGAGGCATACTTGACCCATGTTGTCTCCCATACGACCCTTTGTTGTTCACAGACAGCATCGTGCCGAATGTCGGGGTGGTTGCACGTTGAATGAGCTCTGGTGGTGGCGGAGATGATGGCCTAGGCGGAGGGCCGTCGCCCGAAGCAGACGAGGTCGTTGGGAATCTTCTCTCGGGTATAAATGACGGCGGAGGCATACTGTTCAGTGGGGGTGGTTGACGAGGAGGTGGGGGCAGGGCCATCGTTGGTGGACGTGTCTTGTCCACCACCGAGGGTACGTTTGACGTCGTACGGGATCGCTTGGTAGGGTCTTCAGCAACAACAGAATTGGCAGATTCGCTGGACATTCGTTGTTCGGAGTGAGACATCCGGGATTGGATCATGTTGAACGTTGCAACCACGGAGTCCCTGATAGTAGAGACAGGGGAAGACGGGCTTGAGGTCGGTGGTGAGGTCGGTGGTGACGCTGGTGGTGACGCTGTCACAAATTGGAATTGTTGCCCACTCGCTCCAACCCTGTAGAGACCCATGGGTGTGCTGGGAGCGGGGCCATGAGCGAGCGGCGTGATAGATGAACTCGAGACATCCTGCTTTCCGGAAGAGGGCGAAGCAGTAGGAGTGACAGGCCTCGGGACATCCGTCTGTATTGACATCTCCCTGGCTTCCGGCTTGGGCTGCTCGACGTACTTGATGACCTCCACCTCAACCGGTTTGTCGACATACTTGATGACTTCAACCTCTACAGGTTTTTCAACGTACTTGATGATTTCGACTGGCCTGTCAACCTCCTTGATCACCTCGATCGGCTTCTCGATCTCCTTGAGCACCTCAACGGGCTTTTCGACCTCCTTGAAGATCTCGACGGGTTTCTCTATTTCCTTGATCACTACCACTTCCTTGATCACTTCCTTGATGACCTCGACCTCCTTGATCACTTCAACCTCCTTGACGACTTCAACGACTTTGACTTCCTCAAGCATGGCACTGACACCCTTTTCATCGTATTCGGCCGTGCTGGGCGGTTCAAGCTCCCGCCAGTCCTTCAACTCCGTAAAGGATTCCACAGATGCCCAACCCGCCCGACTCGAGATCCTCGATGCCTTGATACTCTCCTCGTCGCTCTCGGAATAGTCATTGTCCGAGATTGTCAGCATCGAATGGAAGTCTTCACGCGATTCGGAGGGTGTCGTCATCCCGATGCTCATTCGGGCATCCTGATAATCGTCTACATCCGTCTCCGTCTCAGCGCCTGTCTCGGTCACACCGTCATCGACATCGGATTCGGAATCGTAAGCAAGTTCGGAGTGTGTAGAGAGAGAACCAGGCATGCGACCGTCCCGTACGGTCAGGTCTCCGCTGGGATCATCCAAGAATTTGGGGAAATCGGACTGCATAGGGGTCGTGCGACGAGATGCGGGAGTAAAAACGGAGTGACGAGGATGTCTTGGGAGAGATGGGCCCTCGTGAGTGTTTGATTCAGAGGACACAGCTATGACAGTGTGTTGAGAGGCAGCCTCGCCCATCTGGGAAAACGAATCTGAGGTGATGAGGGCAGTGATGGCAGGGGGGACCGTGGCCACTTCGGCCTGCACGCCGGTCTCAGTCATCACAGGCGGGAGGGTGGGGACTAACAACGTCAATTCACCCCCATCAGTCTGGCATTCGACTTCTTTGGTCTCGCACTCCTTATCGAGGATGTCGCCCTCAATCACGTCCGTCATCCCTACGCCCAGCTCTGCGGAAAGCGCTGTGGATAGTGCCTCGGGCTGTCCGACAAATGAAGGAGGTCGTGCTTCCTGGAATGCAGCACCACCGCGCGGACGGCGTTGGGCACCGCCACGTCCACTGCGCGAGAGGACGGATTGACGCAGGGGACTGGAGCCGGAATGGAAACTACTGTAAGATGCTGACTTACGAAGCACATTTGCAAAGGCAGGATCCATTCCATCAACGCTTGTGCGATTGGAAACCGGCATGAACGACGAGACTTCTAGACCACGCTGGTTCACGTCCTCCTCCTCGTTGTGATCATCGTCAGACGCGTCGAGGATAAATTCATCAGTGCCACCTTCCTGGTCGTACAGAGCACCTGGAATTGATGGAACAGGAGGAGAGCGCGTTGACTTGAAACCGACTGCATCGATGCCATTTGGAGAGGTACTGCGGCCAGCATTCTGGAGTCGTTCAGAGAGCGAGGTGCCACCACGCCCTCTCCGACCACGCCCTCCAGCATGGCGGAAGGGGGTGGCCTTTTGCCTTGGCTTCGAGTTTGCAACAGGAGCAGGTTCATCAACATCTTCGAATAGCTCGCTCTCCGGTGGTTCGTTCTCATCATGAATGTGTCCAGACGGGGCTTCTAGTTTACGCTTGTAATCCATACGCATCTCTTTCTCGCGATGAAGGGTGCCCTTGAGCGTCTTGATTTGTCTCTCTGCATGAAAGAGCCGTTGCTGAAGTGCTTCGATTTCCTTGTTCGGATGATTGGACGCATGGAAGGGACGTGAAGGCGATGGGTCTGGGGAAACGTCAGCCAGGTCCTCGAAGGACTCTGGCTGGAATACGGCGGAGGTGTCTTGCCGTTTCCTGTTGGTGGAGGCACCACCCACAGAGAATACGTCATCCTCATCCATGGTAGCGGGGGTCAAAAAGTCTTTGGCATCCCCTGAACCCGGGGTGAAGGGGGAACCAAACTTGGGCCCCAGTCTCCGGTTCGCTTTGGCGACCTCGGCCTTCAAAGTGTCAAGTGCAGACTGCAAGTCTGATTTATCGCGCTGGAGACCTGCAGCATGTTTCCGTGCCTGGGCAAACTCGGTGTCATGTTTGGCCTTGAATTCGTCAAAGGTGATCTTGATGCGCTCTGCTTCATTCTTGTGTTGGTCTGCGGATTCACGGGTTGTGTTGAGCAACCTTGTGAGACGTTTATGCTCTGATTCGAGTCTCTGTGCGTTGCTCTGTGAGTCGGAGAGTTGTGTGCGGAGTTCCTGCAGGGTGACTTCAAGGTTCCAGTTTTCCTCCTTGTATTTGTCTGAATGGGATGGTTTTGGGCGTTAGTGAGACGCAAAGCAGGAATGGTAGAGAACGTGCCTGAACTTTGCTCTTGGGAACGGAGCGCAGTGCGGAGGGACTCGATGCTCTTTTCGAGGTCGTCCTTCTCCTCCTTCATGTCCTGTATCGCTTTGTCGCGCTCTCCGAGAAGGCTTTGAAGGCGTCGGACTTCAGTGAGCAAGCCACTACCGATTTCAAATGCGAATTCTAGATGACGGAGATGAGGGCATGATCAGAGAAGCAAAAATGATCCGGTGGAAAGTGACGCACCAACGTCATCTGCTCTGTGTGCTGCATTTTTTGCGCGACGAGACTGAGCAGCGGAGGATGAGGAAGGTTTGGAGCGTTCTGGTTCGTCACGGGGGAGATCCTTAATGGGGAGTGGCGGAGAAAGAGAGTCTTCCGCGGTACGCTAGAAAATGCAGTGAACAACGAGCGAACAGGGAAGGGGAAAGGAGATGAGAATGAAGAGCACGGACGAATGGACGCGTGATGTGAGTGTGCACAGACGGTATGGCATGTGCATGCAAGCATGGATGACCGGGAGGGGGTCATTGCACGCGGCGACCACGAGGCCGAGAAAGAAGCGGCGAGAGAGAGGATAATAGACACTGGGATATTACCGGGGCAAGAGAGACGAGATATGTACCTTTGGGCCGAATGCGCTTGATAGCTGGGCATTTTCGATGTCCCAAGACTTGACGGTGTCGGCGAGTTCGCGGTAGCGCTCTCTGGCGTCGGCGTCGAGATCACCATCGTCGCCACGTTCGGCATCAAAGTCCTGCAGATGACGAATCTTTTCTTCGAGTTCGATCTGCTGGGCGAGGACGCGCTGTCCGAGTGCGCCGGCCTGTTGGAGCTGCTTTTCCTTGCCGTCGAGGAGGAGCTGAAGCTGGAACTTGCGGTCAGAAGGTGAAGCGAATGGAATGAGTGAAAGTTCGGGCAAGACAGCGAACAAGCCGTCCGACGCGCTGGTCATTTTGGCTCTGGTCGAGGTTGGTGAATTTTGCAAGAATGAAATGAATCGAACACACAACTACCATTTCCACGTCATCACGTGACTCAGAGCCATGTTGCGTATTGGCGTCGACGTCGGTGGAACGAACACGTCCGTATCCGATTTTAATACAGAAAAAAGCGCGTTTCTGACTAGGAAAATGACAGCGATGCGGTATTGCTCGACATTGAAAACAAGCGTGTGCTCGCATCAGCGAAACATCCGACAACGCCAGACGTCACACTCGGCATCCAGAGCGCCATCAGAGCAGTCGCGGTGACCGACATACAGGCCATCGCCATCGGGACAACAGTGCGTCGCCCAGTTGTCCATCTCGCCCAGCTCAGCCCACGCAGCACTTTGTCAATGCGCTCGTCGAGCGAAATCGCGATCGTCTAGATCGTGTCGCAGTCATCCGTCTCTGCGGTCCTTTCACTCGTGGCACGCCTCCCTTTGTCGGCTTTCCACACGACCTCAAATCCAGTACGTCCGTTCTCGCCGTCTCGATCCACAATCATCACACACCACGTCGCCAGTCTTGAAAGGACCCACCTTTCTCGTTTCGGGTGGACTGCAGATTGATGGCAGCGAAATCGCCTCTGTCAACGCCACAGAGATTGAGTCCGCCTGTGTCGAGATCGAGAAAGAGGCACGTCCTTTTCGATCCCTTTTCTGGATCTCCTTCAACGTTCCTCCAAAAGCACATCCGTGCCCTCGCGATCATCTCCGTTTTCGCCCCCATCGACTTCAGTCTCAATCAGGAAGAACACGTCGCTTCGATCGTGCGCGCAAAACTACCCCGCCTCAACATCGTCTGCTCCAAAGACGTCGCTCACATCGGCCTCCTCGAGCGCGAGAACGCCTCCATTCTCAACGCCTCCCTTCTTACATATGCAAAGAAGACCGTGTCTGGCTTCCAGAAGGCCGCACGTGCTTTACATCTAACATGCCCTGTCTTCATTACTAGTAACGACGGCACCCTTCTCAGCTGCGCCCAGGCCGCTAAATTACCTATCCGTACCTTGTGAGTCCCTGTGACGAGAATCATCAAATTCCCCATCACATTCATCAACAGTTCTTCTGGCCCAACCAACTCAATGAGGGGCGCTGCATTTCTGGCATCCCTTCAGTCAGACATCTCAAAGGAATCCGCATTGGTGGTCGATATAGGAGGCACAACGGTTCGTCCTTGTTCTCTTCCCCTTCCTCGGTCTCTATAACCGACCCAACCCACAGACGGATATCGGCATGCTTCTGTGCGTGTTTATCCTCTTCCAGTCCATCGGATCTCATCCCATTGATTTGAAGACCCAGCGGCTTCCCTCGACAAGCTGCAGCACTTCACGAACTCTGCGGGGTCTTGCTAAACTTCTCTATGCCTCATGTCACCAGGTATTCCAATACGTTTCTCTCCCTGCCCTGTTCATCCCAAACTTCCGCCCTAGCATCGGTCTCGGAGGTGGCTCTCTCGTCCGCCAGGATTCGCGTTCTAAACGGGTAACCGTCGGTCCTGACTCAGTTGGCCACCGAATTACTTCCGATGCCCGCGTTTTCAACGGTGCAACTCTTACTGCCACTGACATTGCCGTCGCTGCAGGACGCGTGTCCATTGGTGACGTTTCCCGTGTAGCGGCTCTTGACCAATCAGTAGTCGACGGTGCGCAGAAGGCAATCAAAACCATGTTACAGGAAACCCTCGACGCAATGAAGACGTCAGCAGTGGACATCCCCGTCTACCTCGTCGGCGGAGGATCAATTTTGGCACCTGACGAACTTGTTGGGGTCAGTCGGGTGCATAGGTTTCCACATTTCGACGTCGCCAACGCGGTTGGCGCCGCTATCGCTCAGGTTAGGCCAACCTCCCTGACAGCTTTCTGCCCATTCGTTCATCGATATCCAGATATCCGGCACGATTGACTCGTTTGAAGACATTTCCTCCATACCCATACCCGAAGTGAGGAAAGAGATTGAAGCCAAAGCGATCGCCCGCGCGGTGGCCTCCGGTGCCGCACCGAATCATGTATCCATCGTAGAGAGCGAGGTAATACCCATTGCATATACAGCTGGAAGATGCCGTTTCTATGTCAAAGCTGCTGGCGACTGGAGTGGGAATGCAGTCCCAGACGAAATAGATGGCGCCGACCTTGTTTCCGATCTACCAACTGAGAGCAACACTACACCCTTCCGGATGACGCAGGACATGCCACGCAAAGAGGCATCTCTATTGGACTCGGCTGGCGGTATCATTTCTTACAAGCCTAAAGTGCAAGGTGGCCAGTGGTTCTTGTCTGAGGTCGACCTTGAGTGGATAGCGGATGGGTGCTATGTCCTTGGGTGTGGCGGAGGTGGTTCCCCATTGCACATCTTTCTGGAGCTGAGGGAGATGTTGCGGGCAGGCGAGATCATCCGCGTTATTGATTTAGCGTCCCTCACCCCGGGCGCACTTGTCGGTTTGGGTGGGGCACTCGGTAGCCCAGATGTGTCTCTCGAGAGGCTGCTTGGGAATGAGTCAGCGTATCCGTACACCCTTGACGACCTTTGGTTGACCCCTTTACAGGTACAATGAAGCGAGTGTCAGTCTTTGGGAGTTCCTGGGGGTAAGTCACGGATCGTGGACCGATAGCGGCTCGTGTCTCACGCACGTTCAAAGATAACGAAACCCGATGCTCTCTGTGCGTTGGAAATCGGTGGTGGAAATGGGATGATCAATGTGAATCATCTGTCATTTCAGTTTCTCGTATTGATACGCCGTCTAGATGATCACAGCCGCCACAAAGAATTATGATATCCCGATCGTCGATGGCGATTTCATGGTATGTAACCACGATCTCTTTTTTCCGCAATTCCCGGTGACCCGGTCCGCACCTCAGGGTCGTGCATATCCAACTGTAGGCGGGTCGCATGCTACATGGACGAAACGATGAACTGAGGATCTTGTAGTGGCATCAAACGACTGCCAACGTGTGCGACGAAACTGGTCGTGCAGTGGACCTACTTCCAACCGCCATAGCTAGTGGGGATGGTAACGTTATGGTTGGTCTTCCATTCTTTTCTGAAAAGCCAACGGCCCTGATCACGTTATAAAGATCATGACCAAGGCGAGGAAAGATACCGATGTCGATGCTTCTATGCGCGCAGCTTGTATCGAGATGGGGTGGGTTGTTGCACGGTTTCGCAACGCCATTCGATTCTCAAATTCATCAGAACGTTTGTGGGATTGGCCAGTCGACCGCAGCGAGCCAAGGTCCTAAGGTTTTCTATGATTGCCAACACTGTCTCGTTGAGTTGGCGTGTCGGAAGAGCAATTGCGCTTGCGCGGAAGCAGTCCAACATTGATCAGATCGGCCAAGTCGTTGTCAACGCTGTTGGTGGGCCCGAGACCGCCAAAGTGTTGTTCGGGGGAAAGATCATCGACCTTCGCAGAAGGTGTGCCACAATCCACCCCAAAAAATGCTACTAGACTCATGGTTTCCTAGGTTGTACAAAGGACATACGATTGGAGAAGTAGTCGTCGGGGCTTTGTCCGTGGACGAGGACGTGGATGATGATCCCAACAAACCCAGGCAAGGGTTTCAGGGCACGTTGATCATACCTTTCAAGAACGAGAACTTGTATGCGGAGCACACGGCACCAGATGGTCGAAAAACGGTACCGAAGCACTGGCGTTCTGCGCCACAGACACATGCTAACGCGTCGGCTTTATAGATGCTGGCTACTGTGCCAGATCTCATTGCAGTGCTGGACGCCCAGAACGGTTCGGCGCTGGGCACGCCACAATACAAATATGGATTGAGAGTGTTGATCCTCGGGATAACAGCTGCCCCCCAATGGACCAACACAACGAGGGGCTTGGAACTTGGGGGACCGAGTGCTTTCGAGTCGGTCGCCTCTTTTGCCAGACTTGCTCCGTGCTCATTTTTTTCGTGCAGCTTCCACGACATCCCGTATACGCCGCTTGGTGTGTACTGCAAGCCACGATCGGTTATTGAAGAGTATGCTGATGGAACGTAATGTGTCTTGCCCATTAACGCGAATCTGGAGTACTTGGAGTGAGGGTGTGCCACAATATACCACATCCCTTGCATACCTCTGCGCGTCCTCATGTTTTTTTCTCTCTCCCTGTGCTTTCCTGCGTGTGATCGGAACATTCCCAGTGCCGAACAGATTGCGTTGTGACCTGACACGATGTCTGCGCGCGTTCGGTGCCGCAGTGTCTCTTGGGCTGCTCGACCGATGGGTGCTGGCAAGACAATGTGGTTCGATCAGCGGACCTTTCCAGACTGATGATGTTGATTGATGATACATCAATGTCTCAACTTACGGATTCTGGAGAACGAGTTCTCCCCACTCGGCGGTTTGGCTCGTTGGACGACTGGCGTTGGGGCCATTCGAATAACCAACGGTCGGACCGTCGGCACGGTCTAAGCTGTTCAAGTACCGTGTTGGTTGAGACTCGCCACCTCAGCGTGGTTTCATCCTGGCACGAATTTTCTGGATTGATCCTGTGCTTCTCCAGTTTGGGCTTTTTGTCCAAATCTGGGCCCAGCGCGGCGTCGGGGTTCTTCTCCGCGCAAGCGAGTGTCACTACGGGCGGTGCTGCAACCGCGGCGTAGCAGCCCTCGTTGAACGCACGAAACCCTCTACCACGTCCTGATACATAGCGACCGGTGCACAGTCTGGGTCTTGGACCCAAGGGGCTAGCCGTCGTCTGTGTCTTTTGGACAACCGGTTCTCGTTCTCGTTCTCGTTCTCGTTCTCGTCCTCGTGAGGTGGCACAAGGGTCGTTATTGTCACCCTGGTTCAGACTGGGTGGATAGTAGCCGAGTGCGGTGTGGTCCCCGAGCGGAAATTTGGGACATGATTGATCCCACTTTACGAACACGCACTGCCAGCCGGCCAGTGAATTGGTAGAGCACAAAATGTTGATAAATTAGTCTATTGTGGCGGATTGTGCACATGTTCAAAGGCTGCAAAAAAGGCGTTATTCCACACATGTGGAAAGAGGAGAGAAAAAAATAGGAAGAGAGGGATCATGCATCGTGTTCGTGCTCAAAAAAGTCTGTTGCGTGTAGTATGAAGACACGACACAAAAACAAGTGTTGGATGGTTCGATCGTGAACATGAATACGATGACGAGTAGCTCCGCAAATACAACGTAAGTGTGCAAAAAGGAATGCTATCAAAGCGTCAAATAAATCAGACCTTCGCAGTCACAGTTGCCTGTCTCGCCGCTATACGTCTTCGTCTCCAAGCAGGCATAAAGTCCACGTTTCGAAGCATGACCACTGCTACGGCGTATATGACACCAAAACATATGGCCGGGATCGTACCTATATGATAGCCCTTGACAAGTGCATCAAGGATTTGATTTTCATACTGGGGATACTGGGCGCGGTCGTCCGCTAACCCCAGGCCCTGGTTGACAAGCGAAGGAGGAAGTTGTCCTCGGAGCGAATCCGTGAAGCTGGTCTCAAAGACAGCTGTGAGAAGCGCTGTCGCAAATGTTCCGCCGAGAGTTCGGAGAAACGATAGGAAACCGCTGATACCAGCGATCTGGTGTGGCTCCACAGATAGAGGCCCAACCACGAGCGAAGGCTGGTAAAGAAGACCAGAAGCTACACCTGTGAACATGGAGTACCCGATCGTACGTGCGACGGGTGTGTAACGGCCTACATCCAGCATTAAGCCACTCCCTAACGCATACAAGAGTCCCCCAACGACTCCGATGAGTCTTACGTGGCCCGTGAGCGATACGATATTGGCACCAAGAACTGACGAAGCACCCAGGGTCAGGATCAGTCCAAACATCTGTACTCCAGATATCACCAGGCTAGAACCTTTGACGTCGATAAAGTACCGCGGCAGAAAGAAAACAGAACCAAAGTACCCTGCGCCAGTAAGAAAGTTGATGAGACACGCAATAGGAATATTCGGTATCCTAAACAGGTTGATGTCGACGACGGGTTGCTCGGCTACTCTGAGTTCGTAATAGACGAAAACAGGAATGAGACACACCCCAACCACGAACAGAGAAATGATCGACGGAGACTAGTGAAAAGTTGATGAGCGCCCCACGCTTGTGCTCATGCCACTTACGTTCCAAGGGAACATTTTGTTACCCATCTCTATTGCGATACAGATTGTGCTGGATATAGCGACGGCCAGGATGCAACCGACGTAGTCTACTTCTCGCAGTTGAGCGAGGAGGCCGATGCGTTGCTCTCGATGTGGAACAGGATAGCGAAGACTGAATGAACCGATAACCAGAGTCACGCCGATGAGTATCAGGGTTATCCAAAACAACCATCGCCAGTTGGCTTCGACGGAGATGACTGCGCCCAGGACAGGTCCTATTGCAAGTCCGACAGCCGAGGCGAGATTGAAGAACCCAAGCCATAATCCTCGCGTATCGGCCGTGGTGAGGTCCAAAACGATGATGACTCCGACGGATTGTCTTCCGGCAGCTCCGATGCCCTGAAGTAGACGCGCCCCAATCAAGGAATTCATAGACTGAAACGAAATCAAACAAGAAGGCACATTTCAAGACACGGAGGAATCCTACCGTAGCCAACCCACACCACAGCGTGCCAGCACCAAAAATCAGCATTGTCCCGAGTAAAACTTGAGCACGACCAAAGATGTCACTGAATTTTCCAAGCAAGGTCTGGGTGACGGTGAAGCCCAAGAGGTACGCGGTGGCAAGCCAGTTTTGGTTAGCGAGATCGTTGAAGTCGGCACTGATGACATGCATGGCAGTGGTGGAGGTTGTCTCATTGAGGTAGGCGGTGAAGTTACCGATCCACAAGCTGGCCATGATCAGGAAGAATCGAAGGCGGGAAACGGTGACAGCGGGTTGCTGATTTTGAGTGACGTCTGCCTGAGTGGTCGTGGAGGACTCTCCGGAGGGACGGGACAGTGAAGTGGTGGGAAGGGTAACCTGTTTCTCCTCGTTGAGCAACTCTACACTGTTATTCATGGTCGCGCATTGCGAGAGCGTGTGGGTGGGGGAGGTGCTCATGCGAGAGGGAATCATGGTATGGGACGGGATGGGATCAGTATATAAGAACCCAGGGATGGAGCATCAAAGCATGCGGGGGCGTGGACACGTGAGGACGGGGAGAGGGACGGGGGAATTTTAAGACAGGGGCACAGGATGACGGTGTCTGTGCTGAGGGTAGATGAATGGGAGGAGAGGGAAAAGGGGACGTACGAGCGGATGAGAGGAACGATAGATATAAGCATGAGGAGAGAAAACGTACACAAGGATCCGCGGGGGGGGGGGGGGGGGGCCTGGGGAAATTCACGGGGGGGGGCAGCAGACCGCCAGGGGGGGGCAGAGGGGG
>JBBPKO010000142.1:0-52058 GCA_038089295.1 Xerocomus amazonicus
AGGACGATGACAAGGGACCGTTAAGTCAGTACTATCCATCAACGCTCGTGGGTCTGGAGAGAGAGCTTGCCAGGTTCCGCAACTTTGTCGCCGATATGCAGAAGTTGAGGGATTCTGTAATGTCCCTCGACGAGAATTGCAAATCCTTTGTTTCCTTCAGCAGCATTGACTACATCACTAGAGCTATCCGACTCCAGAACGCGATCCCGCTGTTTGTCATGCCCCCTATTACCCCCATGCATCCCGACCGTGAATTACCTCCAGGGACGTCCCTCGATCTCATCATTCTCCACCTTCTCTCTATGCTACGTGCAAACACATCCTACTTCAACGATTCCTCTAACCCAGCACGCATTCTGTATGCAGAGACGATACCGACTCTCAAAAGCAGGCTGCCCAAACTTGCAGCGGAGATCAGTTTTGAAAAGCCTTCTTTCCTAATTGGTACAGTCGATAAAAAGGGCGTTTTGTCCTGGTCTTCTCCTTCACAAAGAAAGGAACTCTCCTTGAAACTTGTTCATCAATCATCACTTAAAACTCGGTGAGTGATCTTATGGTCTTTTTTTCTTCGATGCACTTACATTAACCACAGTACTGATCTTTCGTACGGTCTCACTCCCGTGGACGGTACAAAATCCTTCTCTCTTCAAATTTGGGCGGAACCAATTGGTACTTCGGCAAACGACTCAGTAATCTGTCGCGTGCAGTGCACAGAACCAAAAAAACTGTTTCTGCAATTCGAGACGCCCCTCCAGGTTGTAATTCATCGCTATTACGGTGACCTCCCACTCAAATCTGAATCCGGAACCCCTACCGGAAAATTCGTCGTGACGCTCGTCCAAGACCTAGATAACCTCATATGGTACCTTTACCTTGGAAAGGAAAAAGTTGATTACGTGAGCTTCACCAGTCCTGCGGAGCTTCTGATAGAATCCACAAGTGTGAGTATGCTCACGATCAACATAAGGATAATCTCACCGTCATCCTAATAGGTGGAACTCTCCTATATGGGCGACAAGTGGTGGAACGGCAGGGTAAGCCTCTACTCAGTTTACTATCCTGCGTTGAGGTTTCACAATTACCTAGGTGAACGAAGTGAGGGCGTTCTCATACGCTCTCACGCAAGTAAGTCAAGTTTATCAGGATATGCTCCGTGGTCAGCTGATGCTCCATTACTCGCAATTCCAGAAGCAGATCGAGGACATGGTGGGGTGAACACATTGTTGAAGAGAGTGTCGCGTTTTGTCTAAACCATTCCCCATCATTTGTCAAGATTGGAACAGTCGTCGTAATCACTGATGTGTTTGTCTACGTCGAATCGTTGATCGAATCCAAGGTACGGAGGTGCTGTACCATTATGCAATCATGATTTGTCTCAGAGGCCTTGGAGACAAGTGCCCGTTTGGTCGTGTCACTTGTTGGCTTGACCCATTTACCTCACTCGCATCGATTCCCGAAACCAGTCTGGGCAGATTGATTGAACTACAAAGCACACAATTAGACCAGAGAGGGGGGGAGCAAAAAAAACCCATGGCAACGGCAAGGAACTTGAGAGCAATAATATGTCAGAGGGCAGATTTGCGAAGGAAAAAGAAAGAAAGGGAACGTGGGCGAATGCACGGTCATTATCTGTCGACCCCAGTGCATAGAATTTGATATGCAAATGGAGAACCCCACCCCAGACTCATCGTCTAATTACATGATGCACTGGAACTTACCTTCGATCGGGCTATCCTCCGGCACCAGGACGGTTCCTCCTTCGCGAAGAAACCAGCGTTATAACAGAAGGATCCTCTGATGTCTGCACGCGAAACACATCAGTCACTGCGTACCTGTCGAATGAGCGAAAACCTTTCAGGCCCGACAAAGAAACTGGTCGAGAATTCCAAGCGCAGGTGGGGAACGGCGAACTGATAGATTGCAAGTCCAAACAACCCCTCGAGGTGATCCATTTCAATCACCCGCTTGTCTCACTGGGAACGGAAACTAACAGTATCCGTACCCCATAACGCGTACATTGTTCTAATGAC
The DNA here is from genome assembly GCA_038089295.1 of Xerocomus amazonicus. Lineage (NCBI taxonomy): Eukaryota > Fungi > Basidiomycota > Agaricomycetes > Boletales > Boletaceae > Xerocomus > Xerocomus amazonicus. The sequence goes on from JBBPKO010000142.1 coordinate 2,031, forward strand.
CTATTTCGAGAAAGGATGGCACGAGTGGTAGTCCTAGCAGCTGGCCTAAGGCCACCATCTATACCCTCACTTTTCGTGGGGTCGCCATGGAGCACTTGCACCGAAAGCCACAAAAATGAGTTCAAATCCAACCGCAGGATCCTGCTACCCATATCGTAAAGTCAAGGGTTCGAGTTTCGAAGGTTTTGGGTTTGATGGCGGAATTCCGCATCCGCATCTTACTTGCGCCAACATTCCAGCTGTCGTGCAGTTGACACAACAAAATGACTTGAATAAATCAAGGAAGGTATTTTGCGGGCAGCTATTATTCACCATGTCAGTCGCGGACCATAACCGTATCCAGAGAGGTCACTAGGTTTCGTGAACCAGGCTCCACGTAGCCGAAGCGGAGCTCAAGCAAGTCTCTTACCCGACAGGCAACCATCTGGATTTCCAATACAGGTCCAAGGCGGACGCCGTAACTACTGGCTAGCCCCGCTCGCCTGGTTTCCTCACCCATTCTATTGAACGCCCTCACCGTATCTTTATTTCACATCACTCAGAAATGGATTTTCGCCTCTCGTGTTTGGCGAAATATGTCACCCAAGAAGAATTCTGATGGTGCAAACCCAGTTGGCAGTTGTATTCAAACTGCCGACTCTTGGTCACACCGTCCGTCTCGGAGAGCTATACGACCAACACTCAGGGCTCTTCCTCGGCACATAACTCTACTCGGAAGAGAGCATCAAAGTGATCGAGACCGACCTCAAACACAGATCTCACCGTCAGCCTCGCCACCACACTCGAAGACAGGGCCTCCCTGCTTGATGTCAATGCCAAACTTTCTCTAGAGGTCATGAGCGGCATGCGTCGGTGTCTGGCTCGGCTCTTATATCAGGGACACGAAATCTAATACCATCGAGCAAGCGTTTGCTCTAGCTTTGAAGATGCGCTTGAACAAGAAACGAATTCTCTTCACGGAAGAGAAGCTAGGTAGAAACATCCTGAAATTACATTGTTAAGGGATTAGCCACGCACTTTGTCTCCACCATTGCGTATGGTGGCAATGTCATTGTCAACCTCGTCGCCAGAGTCCAATCGTCTAGAGGACGCTATCAACACCTCGGGCTCGGCGAAAGTGAAGACACGAGACAGATTTAATAGTTTGGACAACAAATTCGATCTCTTCGTATGTTCATGTATTGGTCTGGATTGGCACTTTGTTGTGTTGTAAATCCTGGGGATGTACGTTTGAATCGGGGCCGACCGAAGGATGTCCTGGAGATTATCCCACAAGCCGCTTCGTTTACTATGCAAGGCAGGGGGTCCCGATCTCTGCCACTCTTCACCTCATCCCTAAGAAATTTTGATCATAAGGACGCGGATCTATGAGATCAATGGGGTAATCTTGGACTAGATATTCATGGCATTTTTGCGCTTTGATGACGTCTAGAACCGTTTGTCGGCGGTACGAAGACCATCGAGGAATTTGTTCCTGAGCTGGCTGGTGCGGCTCGTGCTACCTAAAGCCAATTCACCGAGGCACATGGGCTGTTACTCCGTGAGCTTAATGAGTTCCTTTACGAGTATCGATACGGGAAAACGGAATCACTCGATGTCATCATGAAGGTAAGCAAGAACAGTGAATTGGTGAAGGCCAGGAGGTTGTACAACCGCCACATTGAGGTGGTGTGGAAGGGCGATGATGGCGACTGCGACGTGAGGATGGAAAGAGAGCTTCCCAAGTTCCATAACTTCGTCACTGATATGCAACAACTGAGGGATTCTGTAGTGTGGTGGAGCGGAAAGGTAAGTCTCGTATCTTGCCGCCTTGTGCCAAAGCTTCACTATGAATTAGGTGCACAAAGTAAGAGCATTCGCACACGCTCTTACCGGAGTACATCAAGTTTATCAGGAACCCTCTGCTGTCAGCTGATGTTCGTGATTCTAGGCGCAGATCGAAGAGACGTTAAATGAATACGGTGTTTAAAGAGTAAACTACGCTTCATCATTTGTCAAGATTCGGGTAGTCGCTGTAACTACTGAATGACTGATGTAAAAAAGTGTTTAGTTTATGTTGACCAACCTATGTAGTGCTGCCTCCTCTGGACGGACCTATCGTGGCGGCAAATTGGACGGTGCGGTGCGGTTATGTAATCATGATTTGTGCAGTCCATGATTGAAACAACAACCTAAGTCCTTCCGACTCGCTACAAAGTTACAGGTGGTTTCCCCCTCATTACTTACGAAACATTGGGGAAGAATTAAGAAAACAACAGGCGGCGAAAATGAGCTCGCTCGCATTCCTTGTCACAGAGTTGCAGGTGGGGTGAAAAGTCCCAACTTTGGTCTGAGTGACACTGACGTGTTACCCCAGTCCTTGGCCAGCGAGTCCAGGAGGAAACATCCGGAAATACGTGAGGTCGGTACGCCAGTCCTAACTAATTGGTTATATTTCTTACCTTCCACAGGCAGCCGAGAAATCCCTGGCAATCTTGAGGTCTTCCCCGGAGCAAGCCACCGCTTCACTCGCATCTGGTGCGTTCGTGATCCATCCGTTTTCGTTTTTTGTCCTCATCCGTGGAAGACGGTGCACAATCCGATGATCTCCTGCGTCCGGTGTTTATGGGATGCGCGACGAAGAATGCTAAAGTCGTCGCGATATCCCTTGGGTCGCTTCAACGGCTCATTGCGCTCAAGGCTGTCCCACAGTCTGCGGTGCGATTGATTATCAATACGATGAGCGATGCCATGAGTCAGGGTGTTGATATCCAACTCCGTATTCTGCAAACCCTCGTCTCACTCATAACCAACTTTCCTTCTGTCCACGGCGCACTGCTTGGCGAGGTGAGTCGGACGCTTAGATTCAATTGAGGCGATGGGCCGCGAATGTAATGCATGTTTAGGCGCTACTTTTATGCTTCAAATTGCAAGATTCTCGGATCGCCGTCGTCTCTTCTACTGCTGCTGCGACGCTTCGTCAGCTCGTCATGTTTGTCGTTGACAAGATGGTTGAGGAGGACAAGAGAGATCTTGCGGACTCAAAACTGCTGGAAGATGTGACACTTCCCGATGGAACTACGGCAGGTCTAGGGCCATTTGCAAGAGACGCGTATGCTGTCTTTGAGGACCTATGTCTGCTTTCTAACTCGGAGAAACCACATTTTCTCAATCTGGAATATCTACACAAGACATTTGCCCTCGAGCTCATCGAGAGCGTTCTCACGAATTATCACGAACTTTTCCGAAAGGTATAGTATCTCTATAGTCGTTTGGACAATTCCCATCTGACCGAGGCCCAGCACGAAGAACTATTAATGCTTCTTAGACATCACCTTTGCCCAATGCTGCTTAAGTCGTTGTCGGATAGAGCGGTGTTTCCGCTTACTCTTCGATGCACACGGGTTGTTTTCCTACTATTGAAGCAATTCTCTTTTGAGCTGAAGACGGAGGCAGAAGTGTTTCTCATGTTACTGATTAGAATGATATCGGATGATGCAGAGGCCTCGCCAATTGATCATTCTGGCTCTCGGCCAATATGGACACGGGTACTTGCCATGGAGATCATGCGAGGGTGTGTCTATTCATATTACTAGCCGATCATATTGTGGCTTTACAACATGGTTTCGCAGTCTTTGTAGTGATGCGGAGCTTATTCGCAATATCTGGGACCGTTATGATGCTGAGGAGTCGGGTGCCAAAGTGTTTTCATCGTTGATCAGTTCGCTGAAACGATTGATTACTGAGAAACCTGCTCTTCTTGGAGTGAGCTCCCAAATGATGGGTGTTGGTGCACTTTCGCATCCCGAAGGCAGCTCAAGTTACAGCCTAGATATGGGAGGAGTCGCAGGGATGGTTGCAAATGCGGCTGCCACCGCAGCGAGTGCAACTGTCTCTGGCGTTGTTGGTATGATTGGTGCTGGGGCTGGTTTGAGTGCGCAAACGTCGGCGATGAAGCTGCAATGGCACGTATCCACTCTCTATCTCTACCCAATAATGAACACCGTCGCTTTAGTATCGATCAGCTGGACAAGGCGGACTCGCCACCTATACCAGAATCTTACATCTACCTCCTCGGCGTGCAATGCATCGTTTCGTTGTGTGACGGTTTTGCTTCTTTCATTGGTCCACTTTATACTTCTATTATGGTCCAACGCCCGCGTGCTGCCGGAGACCCCGTTATCCGCGCTCCCCCGTCTCTCGATTTGGCGACTTTACCTCCTGATGAACTGGCTGCGCGACATCTGCGCATCGTTCGCTCGATGGTGGACAACGGCTGGCCAGCTTTGTTAGCAGCTTTATCTTTCGTCATCTCGACAAACCTTTCAGATGACCTGTTCGTCGATGTTCTCACAAGCTATCAGGCGATGGCAAATGTTGCCGGAATGCTCGCTTTGACGACACCCAGGGATGCGTTTCTCACGAGCCTAGCAAAATTCGCCATCCCGCCTCGCGTGGTCGCCAGTCTGGAATCATATATCGAGCCGCCGACGCCCCGTTCGGGAACATCTCTAACAGACAACTTAGGATTGACTACCCCCGTGCACCCTCCTGGGCTATCAGAGCGCAACCTCGTCTGTTTAAAAGTGTTGGTATCCAGCGCTCTTTTTCTCGCAGGCAGTCTTGGGCCAAGCTGGTACAGCGTCATGGAAGCGCTTCAGAATGCAGACTATGTCCTCACGATGAAGGGTTCGCAAACCTCGTCTGCAAGAAGAGCGAGCACGTTTATCGGTGGATCTGGTACGCCGGGTCGATCGGTCTCTGGAGGGTCGAGCGGCCCATCTGAAAGCGGGAAATCATCTCATGTGCCAGCGCCTGCGCGACACTCGCTCTTGGCAGACATCGATCCTGACAACGTCCAGCTGGCCATACAACGCCTGTTTGAAGCTTCCAAGAACTTGGAAGATTCAGCATTCCAGGATTTTGTGGACGCGTTGTGTAGACTGAGCTCAGAGATGATCGGGATGCAGTCTGATGCGACGGAGACGCTCGGTGAGGCGGAGAGCGGAGATGAGATTGCTTCCATTTCTTCTGCTACCCTTTCCCTGCGAAATGATCTCCTCCATCGGAGGCGCGTGAGTGGTATCCATCTTCCGAGGACTTTGGTGAGTTTGGGTCGTTGTATTGCAGTGGCAAGCTCATGATTTTCCGTCGCTTCGAAGCGCTCGGGTGACTTTGGCGTGGAAAGACTGGGTATGGTCGCGATGCTCAACATTCATCGACTGATTTACAGAGCTCCTGAGATTGCCTGGAACACGACCACTGGGCATTTACTCTCGATCATCAGCCTTCCTTCTGCGCCACAAGCTATCCGTGTTCAAGCTGCACGTGTCCTTGATGAGATATTGATCACCGTTCCCCGCAACCTGACGAGTACAGGTGATCTTCAGGCTATAGCTCAGCATCGCGTATTGGATGTCCTTTCCAAACAGATCGTACCTACGTCGGAAGCTGGTGCTACTGGTACGAGCACAAACGTCGAATTACGCCGTATGGGCCTCGAGGCGTTGCATCAGATACTTCAAACGTCCGGACATACGCTCGTTGGTGGATGGGATACCATATTCGAAATGCTTGGCAGTGTCTGTAAACCACCCGTTCTGATGCGAAGCATGTCCAGCGACTCTGTGAGCACACTGTCGTTGCACGATCACCGGCCCAAGCCGCTCTCCCTTGGATACAACAGTGAACGTGGGTATACGGCCCTCGTCAAGATCGCTTTTCAGTCCCTCAAGCTGGTGTGTGATTCGGTGTCGTCCCTCTCTCCGGAAGACCTTCGGTTGTGCATCAGCACGCTCGGTCAGTTTGGTCGACAGGCGGACACAAACATTGCGCTCACTGCGGCGGAGAGCTTGCTCTGGAGCGTTTCCGACTCTATACAGTCCAAGCGAAAGGACGCGGAAGAAGAGCCGGAGTACAGCGCGCTGTGGATGTTCCTTCTCCACGAGGTTCTCGGACTGTGTACCGATGCCCGCCCTGAGGTTCGCGTGGGTGCTATTCAGACGCTCTTTCGCGCAATGCAGCTCTATGGTGCGACGCTCAGTCTGAACACATGGAACGATTGTACGTGGAAGATCACGTTTCCGCTTTTGGACGCGATTTCCGTCGAGACGAGACGCGTTCCTGTTGAAGGTGCTGGACTGCCCTCGGGGCATCCGTCGGGGCCAACCCTGGATCAGGCATGGGATGAATCGAAGAGTCTGGCGCTGCAATCAATCGGATCGATCATCAAAGAATTTATCGTGCCCAAGATCATGCACCTCTCGACGTTCCCGGATGCCTGGAAGGTGTTTGTCGCGCACATTCAAGATACGGTGCTATTGGATCGGCGTTCGCTGAGCACGCCTGCGCTGCAGTGTCTGGACAAGGCGATTAGTGCGCTGTCGGAGGCGACGGACGAAATGACACAGCCCAGCGTAGCGGATGCGTTGGAGTGTGTGTGGCAAGCCTGGAACGACATCGGTTGTGCGGTGTTGCAGGGTGGTGGGGCGCATACCTCGCTGCGGGGTGTGAACGATGGGGGCTCGCAGCGTGCCTATGCGCAAGACAGCTTGGTGGCGTTGCTTGACGTCGTTCGGACGATGCGGCGGGTCGGTCGGCAGCATGTGGATACGGAGTGGCCGTTGGCACGCCTGATGCGTCTAATGGAGGTCCTGAAAGGTTCGTGGGGTCCGTCAGTGTTTAGCTTGGATTATTGATGGCATATAAATCGTAGGCATACTCACGTATCCCAGCTCTCCTGATTATCGACCGGATGTAGACGCGCTGACGCCAGTGCAGGTGAGTGAGAGAACGCAGTGGCGTTGCCGTTTGCTCATTGGTGATACTCACAGGCGTCTGTCGTCGACATTGTCCAAACCATCGACCTCGTCGAACCGGGGGTACCGTCGCTGATACTGCGAGACCTTTCCGAATTCAGCTCCCTCGCTTTCCTTGCGGGATTCGACACACAGCCCATACGTGCACTTGCCCCAGGGTCACCCATTGCGTCCGTGTCCACTCGAAAGCAGGTCACGTATATTGGCCTATCGAAAAAGACGATGCCGACGCTTGTTGAGTTGTACATGCGGTTCAAGGACGATGTAGAGATATACGAGGACGGGACGCTCGAGGCTATTATTTCGGTACGTTTGCGTTCATGCCACCGCCATCCGTCGTTTTATCGCTCAATCGTTTATGATGACGCATCGTCGCTGACTATGTGTACGCCAGGCTTACGGGATCCCGATCAAGCTCAAGTATGAGTGTCCGGCACCGTCCAAGTACGGCAAGGATGTGCCGCTGTGGAAGACGGCGACGACGTGCTTCTTGCGTGTCGTGACGGAATGTGTGATGGCGCTATTGAGGATGGGGCAAGGTACGTTTTCCTGATTCGGTGCGGATTGACGGAAGTGAACTCGTTCTGTGCTTTTGGTTAGCGGTCTCGGACACGAGAGTAGAAGCGATTTGGAGGCAGACCATTGAGGGCTTCCGGGGTGGCATTCTTGCAGATTGGTACGCGGACGGGTCATCATCAAACGACGAGACCGGTCTTGTTTACTGACACTGTTCTAGTTCATTAGCGGAGACGTTTAGCCTGGAGGAACAAGAAGCCGAGGAGAATTTTGACCTTGCGTTGATCAGTTCGCTCGAGATTGATCTTGTGCCTCATCTAGGCGGTCCACGCATTCCAGATTACTTGGTCTGTCAGCTTGCGAAGATTCTTTACCAAGGTAGCCAGTTGTACAAGTTGGATGCGTCGCAATCGCCCAGGTGGAATGGCATAGGTTCGTCGCGCAACTCGCGGGAAGAATTTGAAAAGCTGGACATGGATAGTCTGGGGAGTACGGCGACGGGTGAGGCCTTGCCAAGAGAGCGATTTTCGTATTGGTGTTTCGATCTGCTGTTTTTGCTCTGTTCGGATGTGACGCGAGGTGCGTGTGGCGTGGTTATCTCTGTGTGGTTGTGGAGTGATTCGAGGATGTAGATCGGGAGACGTCGCGGAGACGCGTCGCTGCATTATGTTTGCCATCGTTGCTGGATCGGTGTAAGTTGGCGATGGTGGGGTACATCGCAGACGAGGCCCTTCGGGGCAGTTTACCCTTTCCAAGGTAAAATCCGCAAGCGTGTCTTTGAGGTGGTTTGACTGACTGTGCCTAGGGTTCGTGAAGACGAGCTATTGTATGTGTTGCGGAAGCTGTTGGATTTACGGTTGTGGCCTGGCACGCTTTGGGCTGCGTTTTCCGACGCTCCGAGTGTGAACAGTACGTCGCTGCCTGGTTCGTCCTTGCCCTTTCTGTCTAGATACGCAGAACTAATGAGATCGTGGGTAGCTGTCGATCCTGGACTCGCACCCTCTGCGCTCGTTGCGGATGTTGTGCGACGATCGTCGGTTGCTCACTTGTTTTATTTCTATTCGATACTGTGTGAGATTGTGTCGATGCCTCGGAAGACGCCGTCAGCGTGGGTGATGAAGAGTCCAGCTCACGATCAGGGGCGCATTGGTGTACCTATAGCAGGGGATAGCAAGGTGGAGGAGGTGGATGCGAGAGGGCTGGCCAAAGCGTGTCTTGGGTTGCTCGGCAAGGAGATGGGAGCGGTATAAACACAAGTACGAGCACATGAATCTACTGTACAAGACAAGTTCAACTGGGTGGTGCGGGTACGTGTTCGCCGATATCGCCCTCTTTAGCACCCAAGACGACCAAGAAATCTTTGCGCCCAAACACCTGCGCGGTCTCGATCGCAGTTGGTGCCCCGAGTCGCGGGTCCGCGCCTGCGTCGACGAGGGCATGCACGATCTCCTCGTGTGCCTTGAAAACGGCGCCTGCGAGGATAGACTGGCCGCGATCGTTGATGCGGTTTGGATCAGCGCGACGTGTGAGGAGCGAGCGAGTGAGATCGGTGTGTCCGTTGTACGCCGCGAGCATGAGAAGGGTGTTTCCTGGCTTGTTCGTGGTCAGTTGTTAGTACTAGGATCTAAGCAGACTTCTACCTTGGTCGTTGGTGAGATTTACGGGTAGACCGGCGTCGATGGCATGGACGAGCAGCGGTGCGTCGCCTGAGCGCGCCGCGTTGAACATCCGGTGAGCAAATTCGATCGCTGCAGGTGGCAACGTGTCCATCCTTGGCTGACATAATCAGCCCTCTCGAGAGAATGAACGGCGATGTCGACGAACAACATTGTACGATTTGTCTTCAACCGTTTCTCGACAAGACTATCATTTCTGTCTGTGCCCACGAATTCTGCTTCGAGTGCATTCTTTTGTGGTCAGGTTCGTTTTTTAGCGATCGTTCTTCGAGATCGTTCCGTTCATTCAGTGCTTGTTGCAGCACAATCGCGCAAGTGTCCGCTCTGCGCGAGGTCGTACAGCGACGCGTACCTCATTCACCGTATCCGTTCGCAGTACGACTATCGGAAACACTACCTCCCCCCGCTTCGCACCTCCCCTCCACCACTGACGAGTGAATCCCACGCTAACGCACTTCGTCACACCCGACGAGAACGTCAATGGGGTCGTAGACAACGACAGCAGCGCGAGGAAGCCGACCAACTCGAACGCGCCATCTCACGTCGTCGGTGGATATACCAACACCACCTATATGCCAAGGTTTGGGTCGTCGTCCACATGAGGCCGAATGCACTGATCTGTGTGTGACCGCAGCATATCGCCTCGAATGTATATACCCGCTACCGCCCTTTCCCCACCCCGGCTCAGTTTGCTGCCTCGCCGGATCTGATCAGCCGAATGACCATATTCCTGCGACGCGAGTTGCGCGTGTGGCCTAATCTAGACGTAGAGGTGAGCTTCCATTCTATCCCTTCATGCCTCGTGTTGATCAAGTCTATCTACCCGACAAGTTCCTCACGACCTATACGATAGCGCTCATGAAATCAATTGATATCCGTTCCGAATCTGCCGTAAAATTATTATCCGAATTTCTCGATCTCGACAGTCCCTACACGCCGGGCGCGAGGCGTGCCAATGCAGAACACTTTGTGCATGGTAGGTGGAGGGCTGTGTGCCACCCCGCAGGTCGCTCTGACAATAATGCAAATACGATCTCTTGGTCTAGAAATTTACAGCTATCTTCGAAGTCCGTACCGCGATCTCAACACGTACGACTCGACGGCCCAGGTATACATCCTTCTCTTTCGTGTTCACACCATGGCCAGTTAATACTTTGATCCCCTCAGTATGATACCCCTCCAGAAATCGCTCCGCCACAAGAAATAGAAAGAGGGAGTCGTTGGGATACCGTGCCTTCGCCATCCCGTCGGTCGCGATCTCGGTCCCGTTCGCTGTCCCTTCGCAATAGCGCTGAAAGGCGTGCTCGAGAAGAGGCGCGCCGCGAGGACAGACCGAGTCATAGACAAAGTCGCAGGCGGTCTCCAGGGGATATTCCGTCTGACCAAGAGGACCCTTTTGACAGAAGACACAGCCCTTTTCGTGACCCTCGGGATGATTTACGCAATAGTCACTCGCAATCTCGTGAGGCGACCCTCGCGTTACCATCGAATTCTCCATCCATGGCTGAGAACCAGCCGATCGGCTCGTCTGCGCAGCACCATATCCAAGACAACCAAAAGAATATCGGTCAATTGACAGAATTTAATGAATCCATCCCTGTGGCGGACGCACGCAAAAACACGAGCGTACCTCGAGGCAGTGACATGGCGGCCGTCGGCGAACCAAGCGTAGTTCGTCGACCCCTATCAGGGACCGATGACGACGAGTCCCGTTACGTGGACAATACTCTAGGTGATTCTTCCGCGAACACGATGCTGTCACGTAAACGTTCGGCTGGTCTAGAAGTTCATCCCCGTCACCGTACGTTATCGGCGGGTGTGGAGGCACATCTTGACCGACGTAGCGCATCGCGGCACGCGGTCAGGAAACAGCATCGGCGAGGTCAGAATGAGCGTGTGGGAGGCGCGTCGGATGCGAGCGCGCGTGGTATACGTACCACACTTACACGCCCAATACTTCTCTCCCGGCTCACCGACGGCCCCACCAAAGCCGTTTGGGGGAAAGATGGTGCGTGATGGCCGTGTGGCCGTACCCATGGCAGTGGTTATGATTGATTCCGGCGGGGGGACGAGCGGGGTCTAGCGGGAGCTTGGCGATGCCATTTTTGGACCGTACTCGCTGATCGCAATGGACATCTTTCAGTCTGGGTTGTACACACGGACCATGACGTTATGACTGTTACGTTGTCGTCGCGCACACATCTTTGGGGGGAGAACTCGAATCCTGACGCAGGCCAAGGTGGAACCCTGTATCCTTGGACCCGAGTTGCGTAAAAAACCGACCTCGGGGAACAAGGCAGCGGTCTTTTACTGGTGACGGTGGTGTGGCGCTCAGAATCATTATCGAGGACCCTTGGGTGTGAACGTCGGGAAAAGCATTTTAAGAATCAGAAGGCGAGTTTAGCATGTGGTGGAGACGGTATCAGAATAGGACTGGGCCGTGCACCATGGCGCTGATGGACCGCCTTTGTCTTTCCTAACGACATTGACGAATGTGGACAGTCTAGAACAGGGTCTTTTTTTTTTTTCTTTTGCCGTGCCAACTGTGCACATTGAGATCTAGGAGGGTGCGTTTCAAAACTCAGGGATCTCATCCTAAGCGTTAGATTCAATGGAGGTAACGAACGCCTGATACCTGATACGGTACATACTTGATGTCAAGACTGATGTCAAGACCTCCAGCTGGGTCACGCGCCATGACGCGTACCCTGAATCCGAATTAGCGAGGAGCCGGATCAATTATTTAATTATGACTTCTGTCCCGGAGCTTGCCTGAATAACTCGGTTTAGGCGATCGGCGGCAGGCGTTCGATGTGGAAGAGTGAGGACCCTTTGCGTGTCCGTATTTCGTGTACGGGCACGTTGTACGCAACCCTGGCTACCTGAATGCGATTCGAATCGATCGGGCTTTTTTTTTTTTTTTTTCGTTAGCTCGGTGCTGCGACGGCGTCATTTGGACGTCCATTCTTGGTTGCTCAATGCTTTGCCTATGCATGTATGTCGATGGCGCGGTTAGGTCGTGCTCGCTCGCGCATGGGCAACTAGGACTGTTCATGTGGATTTGGCAAATGGCCAGCGTGGCGTATTTTATTCGTCGTTTCGACCGAGTTTCGCTGTTTTGATTCCGGTGTTATGTCGATAGGAGTGTGTATCTGGTTCTAACCCAAGTGAGGGCACACGACGATGAACCCGTCAGGCCTGGACTACCAGTTGTATCCGCAGCAATCACGCCGATGACCATCGATCTATCTTTCGTCCTCCCCCCTTGCCGCAGAGCCCAGCGTTGCTGGAGGGGGATCTTGTGCGGCGATGGTCAGGTCATCAGTGATATTGGACTGCCTCGTGGCTACCGCATGTCGTCCCAGGAAACCAAATGTGGAAGCCAGATATCGAAACGTTGCTTGATCGTGATCGTGATATGAATTGTGTCTGCGTTATCAGATGGGCGTACGAGGTTATATAATATCGCCCATCGTCGTCGACCGCAAGACACCAGTTTGACCTCCATCGGCAGACTAGGAGAAAAATGTGCATCGATAAACTACGCGAGAAATATCAGCTCAGCACAGAGGCAGACGCCTTGTTCTTCAAGGGACCCCACAGGGAGCCCGCTTTCCGTCTCGAGCTTCCCGAGATAGGATGGGAGTTCTCGGACGGTTTCTGGATCGGATCTGGTCCGTCTTTGCTTTCCGTATGTCGATTCGGAGCGGGCTAGTGCTGATGAGTGTGTGTGTTATGTGCTATTCAAGAGATCAAGGGTACTCTCTTTTACCGAGAGGGCGTCTTTGGCGGGATATTCCCGTCCGATCGTGCGACTCGGGCGGATTTCTTTGGGGAACTGAGTACAGGCGGCGTACCGTACTTGCTCATCAAGTTCTACGCGCCGGATTCGCAGGACGAGGTGGTGGCCGAGGTGCGCACGCATGGTCAACTCGCTCACCTCTTCTGATGTCATAGCGTGTACAAAGTTCCTCGGCAAGGATTTGGTGCGCCCCATTCTCGATGGTGCTTCCTTCCCCTCGTCCGTTCAACGTGTCCTACCCTAGGACAACGTATCCGGCGCCTCCGGATTATTGAACAAACGCCACCCGGGCGATTGGAAGAAGGTGGATTACGCCGTTGGCGAAGCGACCGCGTTCAAGGTCGCCAACTCGACCGTCATCACTATCACGAGCGGACCCCTCGGAAAGAAGGCCCAGTTTGAGTGCAAGCCCACCGACACGCTTTACGCCGCCGCCATCGACCGTGCGTATCTCTCTCTCTGTCTCTCGTTTACAATCATGTGGGAGTTGGCGGAGCTTCACTGACGTTTTTATGACAGAACCTGGAAGGCTGACGGTCAAGGACCTCAAGACGATCAACAAATCCAATTCGGCGCGATGGTACCACGACTACGTCGTATTTTACGAGGGCCATCACTCCAAGACGTTTACTGCCTTTGTACGTTCCCGCATGCGTTTTGTTGATCGCTGTTTTGTGTCGTACTGACGTTACCTTTCTGTCTCGGTAGTTCTTCCGTGCGTGTGTTCACTTTGTTGAGTTGTGCTGCAAGCGATGATCACACATGACCGTGTTCTGCTTTTTTTTGCGCTGTTTAGCGAACGAACATCTCGTCAAGGATGACAACGTGTTGTTCCACAACGTCGAGTGGACGGATATTTTGTAAAGGGGAAAAAAAAAAAACGAAACGAAGGGAGCGTTGTACAAGGGTTCAATCACATGGCCGAATCTCGAATTTGTGTACACATATCGTTTGTGACAGGTTTTCTTTCTTTCGCGAGGACGTGATCATCATGAAAGTATTGGTCTGAAGCGCAATACATGTGCGCTATTTCTGGACCCTCATTTGAAGTCGTACTCAAAAGACACGAACGTGCGTGTTTTTCCGAGCTATAGGGACAGGTCTTCATTTGCCCATCCGAGTTTTCGTCGGCCGTTGATTCTTTCAACCAACCGTTTGTCGTCGTCACAGTACCATGCGAATTCACTGTCATACTGTGATGACGACCGGCCATCGACGACTTTCAAACCGGAAGCGCCGTTTTACCTATCAAGACAGGGCGATGAACACAGTGCGCCAAAGGGTCTTCCAACCGTAGACTGCCCGTGCAGACGAACAGGGAATCCAACGTCGATAGACCGTACCATCGAGGCGCCACCGGCACGCTCGAAATGTCTGCCGAGCAGCGGTGGACCCTGGCGCGTGGGACCCCGTCGGCGTCGACATCGTGCGCGCTAGTGGTCGTCATCGTTGACGTTTCAGTCAGGGAGCCGACCGAGGTCGATCAGCTGCACCGTCCATACGAACCCCCCCCCCCCCCCCCCCCCCCCCCCCCAAAAAAAAAAAAGAAAAAAAACGGGTCCATCCGACAGCTTTTTCGCCCTCGCCCTGGTACGAGACGCGGCGCGATCCGCTCAGGGAACGAGGACGTACGTACGTGCCCGCTCCTCTTTTTTGCCGAACGAGAAAACCTGACGACATTGTCTTTTTTCGTTGTTGTTGTTCTTCAATGTCTCCAGGGCCCGAGCGCTGTCCTCGAACATGGGCCGGTGACGCGATGACGATAGGCTTCCCTCGATGGAGTGGACATCGGGGTAGTTGGGTGCACGGTGCGTTTTGGGTCGTCGTACGTGCCAGGGTTCGATGGCGTACGACGATCACACGCATTCGTGATGGCTCGCAGCGACGGAACACACATCCATGGCGTGTCGGGTGCGGTACCGGCCAAACGAACGTAACCCGATCAGTCACTTATGGATGGGTTTTCCACACCCTCGCCGACTGCTCGGCATGCATGAACGATAGAGCTTGGTGAACACGCGTGGACTGAGCACGTCTATTAGATGTATATATGTACTTATGCCATAGGATGACGACCATGCATGGGGACGAGACGGGCTACAAACGTGGATGGTGGTCCAAAAAAAGAAAAAAAAAAAGTGGCAGTGGTGAGTGTGAAAAACCGAACCCTTGATGCAACCGATCCGTCGGCGTCGTCTTACGGACAACTGACCCGTCCAAGGAATGGGAAGAAAGATAAACAAGAGAATAAAAAAGAGACCGGGCTCGGGAAAATAAAATCATCCGGGTGGGCCATCTGGTGGGGACAACATCAAAAATGGCAAAAAGAATGAGACACGAAGTCGAAGGATTAGGTATGCGGGTGATTATCCATAGAGTAAGGAAACATGAGATTAATAGAAAAAAAAAAAAGTGCGCGATGGTACGTCTTGGAGGATGCGTCTATTATATATCAGCGGTGTATATGGTAAATTAGTCAAGTTAATGAATCGAAAAAAACGGTAGGGTTCTTTCCTCTTTGGTGAACAAGACAACATTGATTAAGACTGGTGAGGGGGAAATGAGCGGCGATTAAATGAATGATAAGTTTGAGAGTCTCATGAAAACACAAATGGGGACGTGGAAAAACAAATACACAAAAGAGTGGAGTGTGCCAAGAGACGAATTCGACAAGACACGCAGAATGAAGAGGCAGCACGCGGAGTAAGAAACAAGACAGAAAGAACATCGTGATGTGTCTTCGTGGAAGGAGCATGACAAGTGTCGATCATAGTGCGGCCTTGACGATTTAAAATCGGATTGAGGGCGAAAAGGGAAAAAAGGGCAGACTACACGTGTTCATGCATAACGGCATGATAAATTATACGCCATCAATCTTCTGTTGCTTCGTCGTCTGATCTCGCATGACGCTCTCTTGATAAAGAAACATGGGGAGAAGGCGCGGCGGACATGGAGATGTGTCGGCTTCGAGAAGGTGGTGTTGATATTATGTGACGAGAGCGTGAGTGCGATTCGCCTGAAGACGAATAAAAGTGTCGGCGACGAGATACATCAGGAGACGAGGTGTGCGTTATGTGGTCATGAGCTGCAAGGGCTGTCCTAGCCGACGACAGGGGTTGTAACCAGGATGCAAAGTGGGGACGGGTGTAGGGTGCAAACGTCTGGGGATCCCACTGGGGTTGTGGTTGGAGTACGAATGGGGGCGGTATGTTGGGACGTGCGGTGCTCGCTTGTTCGGTGGTAGGACGGAGAGAAGCGTCGGAGTGATGAAAGATATTCACAAAAGTGCGGGAGGGAGGGTGAGGTGTGACAGAGGTAGTTGCTGACACGTAAGAATCAGAGCTAGTGCGGGGCTCCAAGGCACTGAGGTTGATGGGGGGAAGCACGCCAGAAAAATGCGGCGAGGCATCAATGCGGGTCGATTGGGCGGGTGGTGGCGCAAGTCCGCGTGGACTGCCACGAGAATCACGAGTAGAAACACCATGAGACAACTGCGGATGTTGAGCGTTTCCGGATCTAGAAGCGGGACTAGCAGGCGGTTGTCGTGAGGGATCGCGCTCATCGGGGGAAAGGTAGGACGAGGGTGACCAGTTGTGTACGCCAGGGCCGGAAAGAGAATCAAGGGACGGTGCGGAATCATGTGTGGACTTTGCGCTGTTGGGGGCTGAATGGGACACTTCAGAGGGACCGCTTGTAGACGGGGAGGGGTAGGATGGAGAGGAGGGACCGGCAGTGAAGATAGAAAAGGGGCCAAACTGGGGCGGGCGTGACAAGGGGGCAGAGTCGACCTGGGGACGTCTGGCCTTTTGGCGTTGATTCTGAAAGCAAGAATGAATATGAGGATGGAAGAGGAGGGGGGGGGACGGACTTGGAACCAAATCTAAAGTGAGGGTAAGGATATGAGGTATAGCAGAAAATCGATGACGGACCTGAACTTTACGAGCGCTCAAGCCTATTTGGCGGCCTACTTCTTCACGCATGGCAGTTGTGGGGAAGCGCGACTGGGAAGGAACGGGTAAGAGATGGAGAGGGGGATGGGATGGGACGGGGCAACCTTTGCGAGGAGGGCATGGAGGACGGCGGATTGATGTGGGGTCGTAAGAGTGCGGGTGCGCTTCTTTTTTGGAGGGACAGCAGGTTGCGGGGCGGGGTGGTCGGGCTCGGTCTCATTATCCGCGACTCCACTCTGTGAGGAATCGGAGGTAGAAGTGGCGCGTTCTGCAGCCATATGAGGGGGAGGAGGAGGAGGAGGAGGGGGAAGGGGAAGAGAGTCGTTTGCGAAGAGTCGTGAAGATGAGAGATATTAGCGGTCGGAGTACTGACAACGAATAAGCAACCAAAAAAAAGAAAAAAAAAAAAACAAGCTGGATCAAGTTCGATGCATCAAAGGTGAGTTGATTGACGAGACTCGACATTGAATCTGAATATATAAATTTTTTATTTCTTCTTCTCTTTCGAGTTACTACACACACGACGTACACGACGACAGCCGAAGTGACCCTTTTTTAAATGAAACACGATCGAATATTAAACCGAGTGTCGAACACGTGCGAGTTTCATCTGAACAACCATGTCCTACTTTCTTCCCCACCTCCCCTCCGGTTGGCACGTCGACGAGGCAATCAAGTCGGAGGAAGACCGTGTCGTCGTCATCCGGTTCGGTCACGACTGGGACTCACAGTGTATGACGATGGACGAAACGCTCTACTCCGTCGCTGAAAAGGTTCAAAACTTTGCCGTCATCTACCTCGTCGATATCACCGCCGTACCAGACTTTAACAAGGTTTGTCCCCTTGCATGCTACACAACCACGTCTCATCGCTTATCTAGATGTACGAGCTCTATGATCCCTGCACCGTCATGTTCTTCTATCGGTCTGTCTCTCCCTCCACTGACCACGCTATCTGATAGACTCTCAGCAACAAGCACATCATGATCGATCTCGGGACAGGCAACAACAACAAAATGTCCGTCCGCTCTGCCCTCTATTCGTTCATCCGCTCACCCGATCTCCAGCAACTGGGCCATGGACAACAAGCAAGAGGTCAGCCATCTCCCTCCGACACCTGCCTCCCCATTGACGCTCTCTCTAGCTGATCGATATCATCGAAACCGTCTATCGCGGGGCCTCCAAAGGACGTGGTCTCGTCGTCTCTCCAAAAGGTCCGTGCCCCGCCTTTTCATCTCCGTCCGTCTCCGATGTCGTCCTGTCAGATTATTCCACTCGGTACCGATACTAGACTAGTGTCTGATTATGTAACATGTCTTGAGGGCCGGCATTCTCGTGTCCTGGATGATGTAATCCAATTTATTGTCTTGTCTCTCCTTACCTTCGTGCTGTCCGCCTCTTTCTCCATTTCCGTCATGTCCTCGTTCGCCTCGTCACCACCCGACTCTGATCTCGATACGCGTCAAGTACGTCCAAACTCAGCCCCGTCTCATCCACTCAACCCACTCGACCTGTGTAGTCCTCTCAAGCACCAGACACGGTCGAAGATGTCGTACGCGTGTGCCATTTCTTCTTCTTCACAACTGACCATTCCCATGTAGCAATTCAGAGAGCGGTTCACGCGTCTCGAGCGCCTCCTCGAGAAATCTTTCACCTACTCGAACCTCTTGGGCGAACAGATGGACAAGGAAAAACGCACGTCCGCACTACGCGCCGCGATGCACGTCGCACCACCTTCGGACACCACAACACGGAAGCGTGCAACCCGCAAGGTGCGCCGACGTCGCGTTCAAGAAGGAACCGAAGACTTCGACGAGGTTGCGCTGGACAAACCCTTGTCAGCTAAACCCTCCAGTACGGCACAGGGCGAATCGGAAGAACAGACAGCGCGTCACAAGTTTTTGCAGCCCACCCTGGTGACAGGAGGTAAGCTGAAAGACTATCAGCTTGAGGGGGTTGAATGGATGGTCTCGTTGGACAAGAATGGCGTGTCAGGCATCTTGGGTACGTAGTTTGCACATCAAATGTGTTGTGCGTGTTTGACGTCCTTTAGCGGACGAGATGGGGTTGGGAAAGGTGAGTCATCTCCCGCCAGCGTGTTACAGAAACCAACGTCGCGAAAAGACCCTTCAAGTAATCGCGTTCAATGCACATCTCCGCGAATTGGGGCATTTCAGGCCCTTTTTGGTTGTCTGTCCACTGAGTGTCATCCACAACTGGATCGACGAATTCCACCGATTCGCTCCCGCTGTTAGTTTACGTCTTCAAGACATGCCTTGGAAACACTCACGATGCCCGCAGATCCCAGTGTGTATGTACCATGGTGCACCTGTTGAACGCGCAGAGCTTCGGCGGACCGTGATGCGTGAGCCAGATGATGGGTCCGAAACAGTTGCCGCTCCTAGTGAACGGATTATGGTTTCGCGTGGCAATACACAAAGCGGTAAAAGTAAATTAGCCAAAGGTAAAAGTAAGGCACCCGCGACTATCCGAAAGGCAACTCGCCCCAAGCGGCGCAGAGTTGACTCCGACGAAGATAATACGTCGGAGGATGACCAAGACAGAAACGGAGACAAGGACATTCGAAAACGTATACCCGTCGCACGTCATACCGAATCGCTTTCACGTCAAAGGAAAGAAACGTTTCCGGTCGTCGTAACCACGTACGAGATGGTCATTCGAGATCAACCCCATTTGTCAAAGTACAATTGGGGCTATATCGTCGTTGACGAGGGCCACCGGTTGAAAAATCTCAATTGCAGACTCATTCAAGAGATCAAAAAATACCCGAGCGCTGGACGTATGATTTTGACGGGCACGCCACTCCACGTCGGTGTCTTTTTCACTGTCTTGGTGCAACGTCTTCTAATTTCCACTAGAACAATCTCGCGGAGCTATGGTCGCTGCTCAATTTTATTCTTCCGGATATCTTTGACGATCTGGATACCTTTCAGGAGTGGTGCGTCGGTACCGTGCTGTCCTGTCTCGCTTCCGGTTACCGATATGAATTCATGTCAACTTCAGGTTTAATCTCGGCACGCTTCAATCCCGTCTGTCATCCAACCAATCAACCCATCTCATCTCCACGCTCCACGGCATACTCAAACCGTTTCTTTTACGCCGTCTCAAGGCTGACGTGGAAGGCCTCTTACCACCCAAAAAGGAGTACGTCATTTATGCACCTCTCAGTGTGAAACAACGAGGTCTATACGACGAGATTGTCGAGGGCCGGATCCGCCGATTTCTAATTGAAAAAGGCACCGAGGACCCGTCGGTGACCAAGGAGGATGTAGTTGATGTGAACGCACCAAGACGGCTAAGGGGCAACAAAAAAAGGAGGTATGACCTTGACGGGAGCGACGAAGAGTACTTTGAGCGAATGGAAAAGGGCCCGATGGAAGATGAGGCGAAAACAGTGGCGGAGGATGTGGCAGAAATTGGGCGACGGCATCGGATGCGGGAAAATGGTGAGTGAACCCTTTGCATCTGTAGCTCTGGCTGACGGATGCTGGATTAGTCAAGGGAATCAACAACTTGCGCCTGCAGAACACAGTGATGCAGTTGCGCAAGGCGTGTTCCCACCCGCTATTGTTTAGGGACCCGAGTGAGCCGCTGCCGGAGACGACAGAAGAGTTGGTTGATGCGAGTGGGAAGATGATGATGCTTGAGCGTTTGTTGGACGAGCTGTTTCGGACGAAACACAAGGTGCTCTTGTTCAGTCAATTTACGACCATGTTGGACATCATCGAGGCGTGTCTTCCTGAAGCATTGCATCGCCCCCCCCCATTGACCCCTTGACAGACATGGGCGACCGAACTCAAGACGTGGCATATTTGCCGAATCGATGGGTCGACGAGCCCGCTGGAACGTCGCGAGCAGATGAACGAGTTTCAGACCGGGGGAGACAAGCCAAATTCACCCATGTTGTTCCTGCTCAGCACGCGTGCCGGAGGGCTTGGTATCACATTGACGGCCGCAGATACGGTCATTTTCTATGACCAAGATTGGGTGCGTCGTCGCACTCGTTGGATTGGGGGATTGACGCATGCTGATGAGGGAAGCATGTTCTTTCTAGAATCCGCAGATGGATATCCAGGCGCAGGACAGGGCACATCGAATCGGACAGACCAAGCCTGTGCTGGTCTTTCGACTCGTGACGGCACACACGATCGAGACACGGATCATGCAACGCGCGACGGAGAAACGCAAGCTAGAGGCGCTCGTCATCGCCAAAGGTAACGTGCCCCGACGGATGAGGAACATTCGTGTTGACGGACGGACAGGCAAGTTCAAGATGCCAGGACAGGCAGGCCGGACCAAGGCGGACAGCATCGCTGATATGGCCGCTGCGCTGCTCAAGCTCGAGGGCGACCACATTGAGGTCGTGCCCGAGACGAGCGAGGGTAAGCAAGGCGTGCTGAGCGACCGTGATCTGGAGATGCTCCTCGACCGACGTGCGGCGGTGTTTGCGGACAGACGCAAGGGCTGGTCGAGTGCGAATGCGGTGCCGAACGAGAAGAAGGCGGCGTTTGCGGTGTACGAAGCACCGGTGCATAGTGGGAACGAGCTCGTGGCGCGGATTATGGGGGAGGACATGCCAGAGTAGTGTCGTGGGGGGAGGGGGGGGGGGGGGCATCAGGGCAGAGGTCGGATCTAATCAAATAGAGACATTATTATGAGTAATCAAGACGTGGCCGTCTCAAGTCGACTCCTTTCTTTTTCTTCCTTTCTGCCCTCCAGCGTCGCGGGTCTACGATACCCACCCGTTTAGGCCGTCGGTGGTGTCCGGGCTCGTCTACCAACAGTCCAGCTTCAGCTCGACAATTTTCTTCCGGATGGACCTACATTGGGACGTCACTACAGGGTTGGCCTGTGTTCCGGCAATACAACAAAGACCTAGGCAGGTTACCATCGTGCACGCGCGTACTTTCTAGGACGCGTTCTTGGTCAGTGTGGACACCGAACGCATTCCGACGCAGTTCCGTGACGGCTCAGCCTTTGAAGAAAAGAAAGCCACCGCGGGGCGGGTTGGCCGGGCTGACGCAGCGTGGATGTGAGGACCGCGGTTGTGTATGTCCATTGTCGGTTTTCGAATCCCTAGTTGCGAAATCGTTGATGAGTCCATAGGTATCGTTCGTTCGCTGTCGCCGGCATGGGCATCAGGGGGGACGAGCGTGAATAACTTGTGGCGTCTTCGTGCAATTGCCTTATTGAACACGACGACTTGGATGGCTTTCTGCAGTCGATGTTTAGGACGTTTGGCCGGCCTAGTCGTCCATCGAATCTGCCGAATGTCGTGGATCGTGTCCCGCCTCCATATCTTTGTCAAGTCTTGGTTCTCGACTGCCTGTTTTCTAGGTCTAGGGTACATATGGGATAACACCTCATTCGGGGGTTGCGACGGATGGAATTCAGATTCCTATTTTTTTTTCTTGGCTGATGTTCAAAGGTATTGTCTCGCACATAGCCGCTTTATTGCAGCCTTTGGAACCTAGAGACCTGCATATTCCTTTGAAGTCGGCGTCTCGAGAGCTCAGGCCTTCAACGAATCTACCGAGTATTGCCGAGTCTTTATGAGTACACGTTTCCAAGGGTACATATAGGATAACACCTCATCGGTAGCCGAGACGGATGCGGTTCAGGTTCCTTTTTTAATTCTTGGCGTCTTGTTCTGCCGACCGGACGAGATCCTTTACCCTATTGGTCAGCGTTATAGGCCGTGACATCCAGTTCCGCGCCGCTGGCTGTTTTTACCAAACACAGACTACATCCGCTTCATCAAGGCGCCCAGACGGAGCCTCGTCGACGTTCGGCATTCCGCGACACGGGGTTCTCATTCCACGCACAACTGGGCGAGGATCCTGATTGGTTTGTAGTAGGAGATCGAATGATGACAATCGCGATCCGTATCGACCTTGATTCGACACTTGTCACAGGTTACTGAATCCCTCCCCCCCTTCCCCACACACACTGTCGTCCTCCATCCTCCAAACGCATTTGATTCCTTCTCTTGTTCGACATGTCCAACACCGCTGCACAGGTCGAGAGAGGGACAAAGCCCGCTGTCTTCTCAACCCCAGCGTTAGGTCGTCTTGTTCGTCTCGGAGAGTTCTATGACCAGCGCTCAGGACAATTTCTGGGTGTCCAACTCTGGTCTGAGCCAGAGGATAAAGAAGACATCGTGGAGACACAAATCAAGCACACAGATCTCTCGCTGAGCCCGTCCACGACACTCCAAGACAAGGCCGCTTTACTCGATATCGACGCCCAGCGTTCTCTTCACATCTTGAGCGGCCTCGTGAAGGTCTCCGGATCGGCTTCCTATGTGAATGACGCTAGGGCGAATACACACGAACAAGCGTTTGCCTTGGCGTTGAGGGTGCGCCTCAGGGAGAAGCGCATCCTCTTCTCAGAAGAGACACTGGGTAGAAAAGTACTACCTGTCTCAAGAGAGGACTACATCGATGACAAACTCGCTACGCATTTCGTTTCTTCCATTGTCTACGGTGGCAATGTTATCGTCAACCTCGTTGCCAGGCGCACACATCTGACAAAGAGTGAAAAGCTCGAGGGACAGTTGAAGGCGCAGTTCGACGACTTGAAGGGTGCTATCAACCTTGAAGGCAAGGTAGACGTAGATGTGAAGGACAGGTTCAGCAGTTTGGACAACAAGTTCGACCTTTACGTGCGTGTGTGCGTACGCATCGGAATGGGTAACGGTCGCTCACCCATTGCATTCTAGGCATATGGCGATATTCCGATGAACCAGGTCCCGATCAACCCAAAAGATCTCTTGGACACCATTCACAAGGCTGCCTCGTTCATCAACGATCACGGAGGGGTCCCGGTCTCAGTCACACTTCAACCGATCCCCGAAGAACTAAAACAAGGAAACAAGGTTTATGAGATCGATAGGCTTTTCGTGGACCAGGTCCTGAACGCATACGCGCAATTGGACGACCTTGCCAACCGTTTCTCTGTCTTGGTGGATAACACCGAGCATTTGGCAGAATTCGTTCCAGAGCTGGCTCGGGTGACACGCGCTGCCGCCGGTCGATATGCCGAAGAACATGGGGTGTTGCGATATCAGCTTCGGAATTTCCTTCATGACTATCAACATGGACATGTCTGGCTAGAATCCGATGGCATTTTCAAGGCTTGGAAGACGGCAGACGGCTTCTACGACATCCCTGTGCTGGCGGTTGCCCGTCGTCTGCACAAACGCTACCTCGAGCTCGATGATGGCGTCGAAGGCAAAGAAAAGGGCGAGCCGTTGAGTCGCTACTACCCGTCGACTCTTGTAGGGTTGGAGCACGAACTTTTCAAGTTCCAGCGCTTTGTGTCTGATCTTCAGAGATCGAAAGATACCATAAAGTCCCTCGAAGATTCTTCCAAAGGGTCCGTTTGCCTGAGCAACATTGACGACATCTGTAGGGCGATCAGCCTTCAGAGCAGCCTTCCGCTCTTCATCGTGACCCCTTTCACGCCTAAGACCGCCAAACTAAAACCCGATCTGGCCATCATCCAGTTTTTTGCAATCCTTCGCGAAAACGCCGCATATTTTAACGACCCAGATACCCCTGCACACATTCTCTACACAGAAGATCTGAAGGATCTGGAATTCAGATTGCCCAATGATAACAAGTTTTCCCAACTCGAGCGACCTTGTCTGTTTTTTGGTCAGGTAGATCCCAAGGGCAATCTATCCTGGTGCCACACGTCGACAACACCCGGGGCGTCATCAGCCGTATCGAGCACACCATCAACGAAAGATTTCTCCTTGAAATTGCACCACAAGTCGTCCGAGAAGAGGTATGTGATCTCGTCCTTTCACACTAACGATCGCCTACCTTGAGTTACAGTGGCGAGATTTCGTACCGCATCGACGTCATAAACGTTGCACAGTCTTTCAGCCTTGGAATACGGGCAAAACGAACCGCATCTGGTCGTCAAACGCCAGGTTGGTCCATTTGCAACCTGAGATATGCCGAGAGCAAACAAAAGTACCTGAGTTTTGAGTTTCCTCTCCGGGTGATTATTCGTCGTGACCCCGACGAGCTGATCCCTGCCTCGGTTGATTCCTGTGACGCCCCTCCGATGGATAAGCCGTTCGTGGCGACCTTTGTTCAAGATGTCGAGGCCCGGAAGTGGACGCTGTATCTGGACGACAAGATGGTTGGGATAGAAACGATCCCTCCTGTTCGGAAGCACGGTCAACAGTTCACAAGCGTGCGTACTACGCACACCATCGATTTCCACAATAGCCTGATCACTTGACAGGTGGAGCTCTACTACCCAAACGATATATTTTGGTGGAAGGGTGAGGTAAGCCTCGCGTCATTGTTTGCACCCCCTAGAGGGCTTAGCACACGCTCCTAGGTATACGAAGTGAGAGCGTTCCCATATGCGCTCACAGAAGTTGGTCGAGTCTAGTGTTTGTTCCGCTGTGAACTGACGCAAAAGACCTCTAGGAGCAAGTTTCTGCTGAAGTCAAAAAAGCAGGAGACACGTCCATCTGAACTTGAGGCGGTGTGTAGAAAATGGATTACCCTGTGTACACTACTGCCATCATCCGAATTAAGTCGTGTGCTGCTTTGTTTGTTGGTCAGAAGCTGGACATGCTCCGAGGGGTCGCCCCATGACCTGGAGCGTGTGTGCGTGTGTGTACCGCGGAATGGTTCGTCTCCGAGACATATGGAGGCTAGGCCATCGCTGGCTGTGGCTTCTGCTGCGGTTTACCCACCCACGTCATCTGACGCACTGAATATTCACAAAGCAAATGGTGATGACGCTCATTCGCCAATAACGGCCATTCGTTCAATTTCGAGAGCTCGCTTCATGATCCTTGCAAACGCCTTTTGCGTCGATGTTGACGATGAGATCCGACCGTCATACACATTATGACCGGATGCCGCGGTTGGAATGTTCAATACTAGAATCACTCACCGGAGATTATCACCTCAGTTACGGGGCCTGGGTGTGAGATGAGAACACGCCTTCAAGCTTTGGGATACACCACGGGTTCGACTGAAAGGAAATACGGCCGACTTGAAGAGACGTTCTGAAAAGAGGTTTTTTTTACAGCCTGAGGAGCGGGTGGGGTTCGACCGACGACCTAGTTGTATGTTCTGGTGAGGGGAACGTTGGGTTGGAGTTGGAGGGAGGGAGAGTTGGGCGAATGCCAAGCATATAGCCACGGTCACGGGGCCAGGACACCGGACCGGTACGAATGACAACTTCTACCCACAGCCTTGTCGCCATTTCATGCGTGCAATCGAACCGAAACAGTTTCACAAGTCTTGGGTGACTCAAGACAGGGGAGTTTAATAGGGATACGTGTCATGCTTACATAACAAAACGCCGAGGACGGTGACCTGGTCCTCGTTTCCGTGAATGAGGAGTGGGTCTGTGAGACTCCAAGGCGGAGATTATCAAAAAGGAGTGCGTTTGTGTTCGTACCTCTTCTTTCTGCGTGGTCGTCGTTCGTCGAGCGAGCCATGATTCGAGGCTATTGTTGAATCAGAAGGCGAAGCTGCGGGAGACGGAAGGCCGAGAGCCATTGAATAAGAAAAAAGGTGGCGTTTGCGGTAACTTGGGGCGCCCTTCTCGAACGCGAACGAACGCGTGGCGAGGATAACGAGGCCAGGCGAAGACGTACCGGAACAAATATAAGAAACGTGTCGTATCGGCAAACTGGTATCCACTTGCCCACAATGCGCGCACCTGACTTCCACCGTACTACGCGCTGCACATGTTTCGTCGACCTCCCGCCTGAATTGATTACGGCGGTATGTAGCTTTGTCGAGAGCCGAACAGTCATCCGCTGTCGCTTGGTTGCGTATCTCGTATCCTCCCTTCTTCGTCGACGTGGCTGATAGCAGTTTGGATCTAGGTATGCAAACGACTTCGAGATATTATCGATGGGTCACTGGAGCTCCAGTACCGTATCGAACTCGTTCAGGATGGGATGACCGAAGATCGGGCCGCCTGTTCGTCCCAGCCCCCAACCGTTGGCCAAGCTCAGCTCACGACGGTTGACCGGCTCACACGTCTTCGTGAATTACGACATGCGTGGGAGACGCTCAGCTGGACGCGGTGTGTGACGGTGCCGATCGCAGGACCGTGTTGTGCATACGAGCTCGTCGGGGGCATATTTTGCAAGACACAGCCTGGGCCAAGGCCACGTGGAACTGGGCTTGGGGGTGTCGGGTTCAACCCGGGGCTTCTGTTTGGGCTTCAACTCGGGCTCGGTGTCGGTGTCGGCGAGTGGAATGCGGCTGGAAACGAAGAGGTCAATCGCATTCCTTCGCGCCCCGTCACGATGGCTGCGACGTGGTTGCCCGGAAGAGACGATGGGCGAGGGAAAACGGTCGTGAGAGAAGATTTAGGGATTCCGACGCGCGATTTTGCTATTGATCCGTCACAGGATTTGATGGTCCTCCTCAAGGGCGATGATGTTGGCATGTACGTCCGTCCTTTGACTTAGGTGGTAATGACGGTGATGGGACCGGATTGCCTCAGGCCAGCGGTGACTGGCGTGCTCGAACTCCACATTCGGACGATCTCGACAAATAGGGCACATCCTGGGGCGAGGAAACCTATGTTATGCACACTGGTAGCATACCCGATTGCGAGCGTCTTTGTTCAGATTGTCGACGATGTGGTGGGGGTCATGTACTGCATTGATCCCTCCCGACCCCGTATCACGATATGGAATTGGAAGACGGGCAATCTAGCCGCGGTACGCGCGTTGTCCTGCCACTGCAAACTGACATATGTGCTGACCTGGGCGTGTATGTGGACAGGACTGTGGCAATGGTCACCTTCCCACTGGCACATGGGATTTCTCGTTCCTCAACAACCGCACGCTTATGGTAACGACGACAGGTCATAGCGGCGGTTCGCTCGAGCTGTTTACGTTCTCTTGTGACGGCTACAACGCGGATGTCGAATCAGACGGTGGTTCCACTTCCAAGTTGATCCATGTCGCCACGCTCTTCTTTCCACCGGTCCTCCCTTCTGTCCGCTTGCTAAGTATCGGCACCCATACGGGTCCTTTCCTTGCCGGGTGCCCACCCGACAAACTATTCGCGGCGTCCAATGAGGACAGAATTCACGTTCTGACAATTCAATACGTGCATCTGCCAGCGGCGGAAGTGCCGCGGTCACGTCCGAGGGTTTGCGTTATTGTGCACAACCGAGTGTTGGAAGGATATGTCAAGGCGGGAGTGAAGCAAGGTGCAGGTGTGGGAACTATCCCAATCCAGGTACCTTGGACCGAGTGGGGACAGACGGGAGCGCGGATGTTAACGTATGTGGGCATCTTTCAGTGGCTCAGGTAGGCGCGTACTCTGTTGTCGTATGGATGAACATCTGATTTCCTCAGATATGTTCACGGGCAACGAGTTGTGTTACTTTTGCCCACCTCCGAGGCAGGAAAGAGCACGCTTCAAGTGCTCGATTTTAATATTCATAGCAACGCTCGTAGTGGTAGTAACCACCTGGAATCGGGCACAGATGCAGATCTAGCGCAACACAAAACGGCGCATGGCATCGTCCATCATCCCTCGCGGATTATCATGCCCAATGTTTTCGTCGATGCCGTCGAGAGTAGGTTGCCTTATCGGGAGGTTTGTCGGGACATAGAAGGCGATTATTCAGGTATGATGATCGACGACGAACGGTTGGTCGGGCTCAAGGTGCGTCCTATGGTCAGTGCCCCGTTCAGAGAAATTGGGCTTACACGGAAGTGGAAACCAGTATCCAGCCCTTTTGACGGGAGACATGAAGGCGATCGACGTGTTTACCATGTGATCCAAGGGGTTCAAGGTGGTTCGTCGTTGTATACCATGCTTCTCTCCTTTTCTGCTCTGCTTTTCACGACAATCCCGACGATTTGGATCTTCTGGCTGTCGACTGTGTTGGATTTGCTAATTTGCTGTAATCTAAATTTCTCTGTGAGAAAGCTAGTCTCGCAGTAACAGACCCCTTTGGCGATGGAGAGACACGAACCCTGGATAGCGCTGTCGACGAGCTGGTGATCGCACTGTGCATGAACTTCTTCTGGCCCATCTCCTGCTTTCTCCCGAAACACGACCTCCGCTTGAGCCTTATCTCTGCACCAGCGAAACGAACCATGTGTTCGCATAGGAGTTTGGACTTGGCTCCCCATTAAGTACTTCGCCACTGACTCACCCCAGCCTGCCTTTGCGGACCATCTAAAGGGCGAGGAGAATATCTGCTAGTCAAAAAGAAGTACTCGGATACGGGGAATCGAACCCCGAGCTACCGCGATCAATCCAAGGAAGTTGAGAGGCGGTAATGTTAGCCGTTACACCATATCCGATAATACTCATGGGAGTCAACTGCTAATCCCACATCATAACCCAAATCAGTCCAAGCGTCCGTGCATCATCGGCATCCTTGTGCTCAGCAGAGGAGCGAGTGGGAAGCACAACTCTCCATGAGTAAAAGCTTGAGACCATAAATAGTTCGTCGACAGGTGTTCGCGGAGACCTCACGGACATTAGGAATGAAAAAAAAGGGCATCAGAGAGAGAAATCGCTTCGCGAGAATCGTCAGGCAAGGAGTGTTATGACGAGACCAAAAAGGCGACAGGGGATATTGCATCTGATTTCCATGCTTGAGCGGCCGAGACAACCCGCGTGGCGTTAGGCAATCCCCTTGCCTGTTTTCTGCGTCTTCCAGCAGCTTATCCCCCAAACCCTTGTCAAGAGGTGTCATGCCCAAGTAAAATGTAGTAGAGCGTGGTAGACTTGCATACCGCATCCAGAGGGTCCGATAATAAAATATTGTCTTACACGAAGGAAGGAACACGCCAATGCCAGGCAATACGAGAAACGTCCGGCATGTGGAGACGAAAAAGGTAAGATCTATGAGCGTGAAGTCAGTAGCCTGGCATGATCTTTGTAAAGACCGGACTTTCTGACGCCCACTTACAAGTAACAACGACAAACTCTGCAGAAGCTCTAGCAGCAGTAACCAATAAGAGAACAGTGAGAGCGATGCCCATGAGTACGGAACAGCCATGGGAAGCTGGATTAGCAACCGTGATCAGGCCAATACTGAGTTTCTTGTACTAGTGTCCCAAAAGCCTGAGAAAAGTCTTGCGTGAGAACGGCGAAGAGGACGGCAAGAGTCAAGAGACGAATGCAACCACAAGAGCTGTTAACGTTCCTGGTTACAAGGGACGACATCGTGCCTGTCAGGCACGTTAAGATAAGAACAAGAAGACAATGCAAAATGACTTGCCGAGCAACTTTGCCATGAAGTCGCAGCTGGGCAGATGTAAAAAAAAAAAACATGACGCGTACAGCGCAACGGAAGATGCGATGGCGAGCGCAAGACGGGTAGTCTACCAGGAGTGAAAAAGAAGAGAGGTTTGAAGGGAGGTACAGGTGTAGGGGCGAGCCGGCAGTTCGTGTAAAGATGCCGATAAAGCGTGACAGTGGAGAGAACGGTGACATTTTGCACAGATACTTCTGGACGCGATGGGATGGTTGTTCATCGCTGTTGTAGGTGAGAAACCATGTCTTGTAGAGGGGGGGGAATAGACGTTTTGCGTCGATGCGGATGCGAGCCGAATGTGAATATTTGAATGAATGAAAGTTGGCGTCGAAATGTTGACTCTTGCTTGTTGTTGACAAGTAATATTAGGGGGTCATCTCACTGGGACCAGCATTCAGCTCACTCACGTATAGTCACGGGTCGATGGTGTCCATCGGTGAGAAGCACGTCTCCATCTAACCAACCATCTACCACGACCATATCCTAGGGCTTTCGGCAGGACTTCACCAAGTCGTCGCCAAACCCGAAACATAGTCCAGAGGCTCATTGGCCTCTTGGCATAACCTATGGAGGGGACATGCATGCACACTCATATAAGGGCTTGAGAGGGGGAGCAGCGACTGGTCGTACACACGATAGGCGTCAACGCGCACAGAGTATTCTGACGGATCCATCGTTCCGTCGAAATATCGACGATGGCACTTGCTGTGTCCGGAACATGATAGAGACGCTCTCTCTATTGTGCTGTCAGTCAGGCCTGTGGACCCGAAAGGCACCTTGAACTCCATCGCGGATTCCGTCTCGAGGGTACTCAAGCTCAAGCTCGCTGGTGTTAGGTGCCGCACTCATGTGAATGCCCCAGCTTTCTGACGCGTTCGCCATTCCCATCCAAAAGTGCGAATGGCGTGCTGGTTAACATGGCGTGTCGACTAGACACTAACATGTCCTCCAAAGCGTCTCACACCATCAGTCAATTGTTTTTCGCTAAAAGACAGACACCGATCCTGATACCCTATAGACGACCCAACAATGTCAGATTGAACCGAGCAGCACTTGGGCAAAATAAACGTTCGCACTCCAGGCGGGAGGGAAGGCAAAGGCAAACTATTAGGAGAAAAGCGAGTCACATGCATCGCGATACTTCAAAAAAAGTAGATAAACGTCTGGGAGGGTATGAAATGAAGATGCGGCACCAAAGGTATCAAAACTTCCAGCGTTGGGGCACAAGGAGCAGCACATCGACCTGGATATCGCACAAGAGAAGAAAAAATTCTGAAGTACGGCAGTAGGAAAACCTCCAATCATAAACACGGATAAACTACACCTTATGTCTTGAGAAGACTAAACATCGTCAAGAGTGCACTACGTGCTTGGCAAAAAAAATATTGAAACGTGTGAGGACGAGGAAAAAAGAAAGTTGGTACCCTCAGCCGGTGTAATAACTAGCATAAGGGTCCATAGATGCATAGGATGGCGTATACCTCTTCTCAGCATCCGTCGGTGGCGTGACCGGAACAGTGACACTGGGCGTCAGCTCTTTCGGCTCTTGAATAGAGCTAGCTGATGCATACAGGGTCCTCATGGACGTGCCATTATAACTCAGGGCGCGTGCAGGGAATGCAATTGGGGAAGTAGGAGGAGATGCCATTTTGCGCGTGGCATATGCTCGCAACATCTCATCGGGAGACATTACGTTGTCGGGGACTGGCATTTCATCCGGAGCGGGAGGCGAAGGCGCAGAGTGGGCAGGGAATGGGGGCATCGGAAGATCGAAACTTGGTCCCTGTGGTAAGAGGTAATCGTCTCCGGTTTCCTGCTCATTACCAGTGCGCATCACTGTGATATGATAAATATCAGGTAAAATATTACACCAAA
Source organism: Xerocomus amazonicus (assembly GCA_038089295.1). Taxonomy (NCBI): domain Eukaryota; kingdom Fungi; phylum Basidiomycota; class Agaricomycetes; order Boletales; family Boletaceae; genus Xerocomus; species Xerocomus amazonicus. Next base: position 33,954 of record JBBPKO010000142.1, read on the forward strand.
TGTACTCACTTGAGAGAGAGGGCCAGACCTCTTCCACATTGGAGAGCGATTCGGTGGCACTGTCGCCCTCGATACGGGCTTTAATGTCCTCGGCTGTCAAAGATTGCGCTCCCTTGGTCTGGGTGGGAGACATGTCCCCGCTTTCTTTCCGAAGGCGTGAGGGTTGAATGGGGAGAGGTGGGACAAGAGATGACGCAAGGGATGAGCGGAATGCACGGCTGGTGGTTGTAGTACGGCGAGATTCCATAGATGGTCGGACGTCAGCGGCGAACGATACCCTGGAAACGCGCTCGCCAAACGCTGAAGCGCGAATACTAGGACGAAGCTGACTCAGATCAATGGACTGTTTCTCCGCGCTCACCGAATCGCCCTCGACAGCCATGGCGCTGGTAGGGCGGATAGCACCGAAATCGAAAGCAGAAGACCTGTTCCCCGTTGCGCTGGAAACGGCCAGGCTGCTGCGAATAGCAGCAGAAGCACCAGCGGCAGTAATAGACTTCCAGTCCGTAGAGATGGTCGACATGCGTTTGTCGATTGCCTCAGAGAAGCGTCTGCGTTTTTCTTTGCCCTTGGCACGGCTGATCTTGACATAAACGTAGACACCTAAGGCGATGAAGATAAGAGGGATGAGGACTCCCGCAGCGATTTTGCCTTTTGAGAGAGAACTGTTGGCGGGGAAATTGTTAACATATGTGACAGTGTTTGGGGTGTTTTCATTGGCGTAGGATGGTGTCGAACCGGAAGTGGGAGCAGTGTACGTCGCAGTAAATACAGGTGCAGCCGGGAAAGGGCTGAGGAAAGGTTGGGATCCAGAAGTGACAATCGACAACTGAAGAGATATCGGGGATGAATCATTCCACCACCTCGGCTCGAGGACTGTCTCGTAACTGCCCAAGGCAAAGTTAACGTTTTGCCATTCATGAATACGGGGGGTGTTAAGGCTCGGGGCAAGGAGGTAGATATCGACGGCAGATGTACCGGGCAAACATGACGTATCCCAGGATATGTTGAAGGAACTACCGCTCGAAACGACCGCCCCTGCTGATGGACTGATATAGAATCCTCCGGTAGTACAAGCTAGAGGAAACTGTCACAAGTGGATTAAAGCAAGTGAGAACATGCTACACACAGCTGCGCTCGTGAAGGGTACGGTGGACGCCAGCCTGTACGCTCCGGACGCGAGTCAAACCTCTTCTGTTCAACATCTGGAACGATGTCAATAATACGATTTATCAAGGGCGTCAAAGGCCTTTGAAGAGATAATGAGCGACTCCGCAACGGAGGGCGGCCTTGAAAGAAGGAAAGGCGTAGAAAAGAGAGGACAGAGGGAAACTCTGATGGATGGCGACGACGACGACGACAAAAGCTGCCCTAATTCTGGTAGTAGCAACGGGTATTCGAACTCAGCCGCTCCCAGCCAGCCACTGTCCCTTGGCTTGGCAGGATCCGCTTATGTAACTAGGCGATCAACCCATTTAAATATCTTTCGTACTAACCTAACTAACCTGACTTGATTCTCAGCTCCTAGTCGTAAGCAAGCATGTCAGAGCGATGGAAAAGCAGTTACCACCCGTTCACCTTTAAGTTGAGCCTATTCACAGCGTTTCATTATCCGAAGTGCCATCCTCACCTCCCCGAATGCACGACCTACTCGGGGAATATGCATCGCAATTGAGGTGATGCCTCCACACACCGTGTCGGTGACACGCTTGGCAGTATTGCATCCGAAGACTTCATGACATTGGCAACCAGACATTCAGCTGAGTAAAGCTCCGCCAACACTACGCGTGACGTTTTCCAACCATTTACTTGCCAAGTCCAACATGCAGTCCCCTCCTCTTGCTGCCCCACCGGGTGGGTGAACATTATGGAGACTCGGATCCATTACATTCCGTCGAGTTAATTTGCCGTCTTGTTTCTATATCCTACTTACCTGCATGAACAACCCTACTGAATGAAATTGTTTTTGGATGTCCTGGCTTGGCCCGTCGAGAAAGGGATGATGATCGAGGGTAAGAGTGATCTTCTCTCGCCCTCCGAACCGTACGTTTAACTAGCTCGCTCACTACCGCAAAATCGACAACCAAGTTCGTCAACAATTTGGTTTCTCAGAAATAAACTTTACCCATCTAGTTCAGAGTATCCAGGGTGTCTGCGTTCATTCACAGTTCTCCTAGGTGAGCGAGACACTCTATGTGATCATTGCTGTACACAGAGCAATTGCGTGGTTTCACGATTGTTTGTGCAAGAACGATACTGCTCCACCCGCGGTATTCTGCACGGTATGGTCATGGTAGGTATTGTACCTGGACGCAATGCTTGTCGACATTGTCGGTTGGAGAAGGAAATATCGTAGTTCGAAGTCATACACATATTACGGGTTTCCGGAAGTGCAAACAAATCCTAATGTCAAGGTTTTAAAGAGGACGGAATCGTATGCTCAGGGGGGCCGCAAGTCGCATTGTAGTGTAGGCTCACATAGCTGAGAAAACAATTGGACGAGTACCAGTCTCTACATAGAGTGTGGGCGATTTGAATTTATGGCTAACCTGCCTAGAAGTGCAACTCCCCGTCCTGGATCACTATCAATCTTGCGATTTACAGAGTACGAAAGATAGTCTCTTTGTACCATGCAAGTTCTGTGAAAGAGATCAGTTAAATCACTCTGCCGAAAAACAAAGGGTAACCTCGAATAGAAGTCTTGATGTCTTCCATGGCTCTGCAGCAGTGCCATCTGAAAAAGTTCTCTCGAATACGCTGAGACATACCTGTGTTGGCCACCAAAGACATTTTGAGGTGCTTCAGTCCCAGGATACCACCTACGACACAACTCCTGGTATACATAATCAGATTTGGCAAGATAAAAATGAAGCTGATGCCCACTTTGATCGAAGACACGTCTGACTTCCTGGTCAGATCACAACCGTATAAGAAAGCTAAATAGAAAGACCCACCAACGATCCTGTGAGTAGACGTTACATCAGTAGCTATTGTTCCAAATGAGTCCTACCAACCTGTAATGTAACCAATCCACAACGTCGGGCATTTCTTCGACCAAGAAGGATCGATCTGTATGAACCGAGTTACCTGCAAGAACGCCCGTCCGTTTTTCTGGTATCCATCTCTTGATGTACTGGAGAACAGCGCTCGATACATCCTCCTTGCTGTGCGGCGACTGAAGGCATGCCTGCGTCAGACCTGACTAGTGCACTTCAACAATGTATGTCTTGGTTATACCCGTGAACGATACAGACCTTTCCATGTTGTTCGATACACCATTCATCCATACTTGCCGGCGCATAAGTAACAAGGCGAACGTCCACGAGAAAGACCATGTACATACCTGTCTAGTACTGATTTGTCCCTTTGAATCACGAATTCGACACCATCGTCAATAGCGCGTAGATGACCGTCCGTAATGATCACCTAGGACGAGCACTTTCTTCAGCATCTTGGATGAATCGTACAGAAGAACTGACTCACTGCAATTTCAAGCAGTTTGTCGTGCTTAGGGTTCAGTCCAGTCATTTCGCAGTCAATCCAGACGAGAGGGCCATCACGGAAGTTTAATGGATGACCATGTCTAGTTGAGCTGGTACGCATCATGATGCTCGATCGAAGATGTGTGTGGGGGTGCAGCCTGATGCTCCGTAGTGGAAGTGCAGCCAACGCGGATCGTGTGGTACTCATGCAAGGCAGGTGAGGTCCAGATGGGTCTCTCAGCGCTCAGCCTAGAAGAAACGATCAAAAGAATGCTTGCTGAAAAAATGGACTGTCGTTCGCGACTCGCCAATGGCCACCGATTATACATTTTCGTCGCATCAATAATACGGTACGGAAAATGCCACCGAGATGTTCCCACCCAATAGCACGCGATCCATATCCAACAATCAGTCCAGACTTTTTCCAGTTCCATTCGAAGTTAATTTCCCAAATTGCAGTTTTCCCTGCGTGGTTGGACCCAACTTCAGTATGGTGGCGTCTGCATAACGACTGGACAACCTGGTGCGACCCTCCATTCGTTCTCTCGGTTGACCGAGTGACATATGTTGAGCAATTTAGTCGTTTCTTCGCCACAATCTCACCAACCGCAACCGACGTCTAGTCTGCCCTGCGAATCGGGGATGGCAGTGAAGTGCTTCACTCGGCCAGTCACAGGCGGAGTATTGTGTGAGAAACGCCAAAAAGCGATACTGGATTGGGGTCGACAGAGGATGCCCCTGACAGCTAAATTCCGAGTTTCGACCGCGTTTCCCAGCCGGTCGCACTGGGGTGACCCAAGGGGAGCAGCAGGTAGACAGAATAAATGAGATTGGCAGCGATGTCAAGTCTCTCGAGGTCGAGACCGGCGAAAGTGAGGCTTTGAGGACTTTGAAGGAGCTCGACAAGGAATTGAAACTCGATTACGAGTCAGGTATGCATCGGATCGCTTTTATCTGCATCATCCCTCGCCTCAGTGTTGTTATAGCCCTTTGCGAGAGTCGAGACTCGTGGTTTAACGTTCAAGTTCCATATGATAATATATACAGTTTACATATGTGAGCGCACACCAGAATACAAGCAGTACAAGAAAATAATGAATGTCAGGTTCTGTGCATAAGATTCTAAATGAAAGGGGAGGATCGGGTTGTCACCACGAGTGTGTGAAAATGAATGAATGAACGAAAGGAGATGGGGTAGATCATGCGATACACGGTGTGATGAGTTTGAATGAGTGATTGATGTGAAGGTGTACACCAATGCAGAATGCAGCTATGCGAACAAGCATACATGAAAATCAGTCGCGATCAACGATGGGTGGTGGGTTAAAATAGGCCGGCTTCAGGGATTCCAGGGTTCGGGCATGGGCAGTGGTAGCCTCGGGCTGGTGAGGGGGCTGAGGACATTTGACTTGTGCCGAAACGGGACGACGGCGAGATCGAAGGAGGCGGGAGAGGTATGGGTGCGTGACATGTGCTTGTGTGGACTCTCCACGCGGTCTTCGCGGAACACGTGCATAGACGGTCGGCGTGTCTGCATTGGCGCACAGCTCCTTCTAGGTGTAAAGTCGTCGGACGAGTTCTGAAGCAGTCTGACAGCGTCCTGGATACGATCCCTGAGCTCGTCTAGACGCTGTGGTTGATACCTATTGTATCCCATTGGCCAACACAAGGTCTTTACCCAGTCTTCCATGAGCTGAGGCGTCCACTGTACACCGTTGAGCTTGGTTCCGTGCCGAAGCATAGCGACAATGTCTGTCGGGTCTTCTTTCTGGTACCGAACAAGCTTGAGGGCGACGCCCCAGAACATGGTGACGCTGATGAGGTGGAGTCCAGAGGACTTGTAAATGGTGTTCATGTCGATGTTGTTGGGTTGCTTGGCGTCGTAGTATATGGGGTCGTACGTGTAACCCCGAGGGCTGTTGGCGCGGTCAGGGTTATGATGGGCGCCTCGTGGCCGAAAAAAATAGACGCACTCTTTGGCAAACGGAAGCGCAACGTCAGGGTCTGCATTCATCCAATCTGAACTGAAGGAGGTTTAGTACGGAACGAGTGATTGAAAGGCGGAATGCTGCAGACGTACCCGATACGGAATCGACAAGCGGTTGCATCGATGCAGGTCTGCAGACGGTCCTCGGCATCGTAAACGCCTTTTTTGCGCCACTCGTGCCCAAAGGCGCGTCGAATGTAGTCAATGTCCCGTGTCGTCCTACGAGTGGAAGAGGTCGACAGCAGCGGGTGGAGGAGCATCACGGCACCGCCATGGATGAAGAGGCGGATCTGACAACCGAACGTGTCGAGTGTGCGTTGCTGGAGGTCGTCGAGAAGGTCGATGAGGAATGCGCGAGTGAGCTGGACGTTGTTGTAGGATGACTGCATGTTGCAGGACTGTGATGACAGGCGGGCGCTAGAAGAATGAGAAGCATGGCTACCTCATGTTCATTATAAGTGAATCGGCATTGCAGATTCTGTGTACATTCAGATACTTACACAGCAACTGGTGGAAAGGTCCACCATCAGAGCCCTCCATTGAATGCCATCCTAGCCAGCCACCCCATCAATGGATCTGGTCAGTCGGTAAGAGCCGAGCTAGCGCATTGTCCATTTCACCGCTTGAACACTCGTTATGGACTCTAAACAGTCCAGAATCACGCTCGAGGGTGCAAAGAACATTTAGCAAACCGTCTATCCTTGTCGCCCTTTGTCCATTGATAGCGTGACAGCACCCCAGCACTATCGGTCAAAGCCGTCGTGCTTTGAAAATCTACACCGCCGTGGACAAACATCACTCACTTGTCGTTTTGTGTTGCTTTCGGAATGAGGCTGAATTGCGCGCGCATTGTGATCCACTCATTCGATTTCGCATAATTTCACTGCGTGGAGACAGCTGGCTTGCTCAAGTGAAATGCTTTCTAGGCCGAGAACAGATGCTCAAACGTTGGGTTGTGAACACAGGTACTGACGATCGCTTATCAGCCACAAAGACTTAATCACTTGGCAATCTGGATCTTCAGCTTCAGTCCTGAGGATGTACACAAACACGCGTCATTGGGCTTCTACTTTCCTCCTGTCAGGGGCATGAAGACGTTCAAAGTATTTACTACTAAGTGAGCAATCGCTCCCCCGGACTGCTTATCGTGACTTCGACGACGTACTTTTCGCGATCAACTCCGTCAGTGGTGGAGCTCCACGTCATTCGGCAACGATAAGGACAGTTTGCCGATATGAAACACACCACCGAGTTGATGCTGCAATCGAAGGTCTGTGCTGGGATCAGAAGGAAACTTGTCGTCTTTCTATGGCCACAACCACAAATGCTCAATGGGCAACACAAAAGGGGTCCCGTGAACGCCGAGGTCCTCCCCTTACATTCAGTCCCCGTGGCGGCGATGATTGCAGGCGTTGGTACGTAATACTCTATCTCTATCATTCGTATCCTTTTACGTTTGACCGGACACTCAAAATGACCTCATCGACATGCCGCAGAAGCTCTCTCAACCGAAAATATTGGTTCACTGTAAGTAAAAGATTGATGTATTAATCCAATGGTAGTGATACATCCCCAGGGACCATCAGGTGCCCGAGTCAATCAAACGTTGAACGGCAAGTTTTAGCACCACAATAGACAATCATATTAATTGTAGTCGAGGTTGCAAATAGATAAGTGTCGTGTCCCTCCTAAGGGTTTCGTCTTTCGGTGTGGCGTGGTCTGTCAAGTTGAAACATAAATTCAGTAGCTTCAAGTCCAACCTTGTCAACATGCTGCGCAAAACGAATAGGTACCATAGTAATGATGGTCGTTCCGTACACCTCGGATCAATCAGAAACCGGGCCATTAATTTCTCAACACTAGGTCACAACGTCGTGCTGTTGGTCCCTTAGACCTCATGTATCTGCAAGTGGTGTGACAACTTCCCGATAATCGCATATGTGGAGCAACTATCAAACGTTGGTCACGTTGTCTTGTTTGTGCTGTTGCTACTTCACGCACAAGGATCGGTCAGGCCCCGTTGGCCTTAGAATCCTAGAATCCTATGCAACACACGATAAACGTTCGCCAGTTCGTCACATGTCGAGTTTATTCGTCAACGCCTGATCAGTTTTTTGCCGGTTGAAGCGTCTTTGAGCAAACTTGATGTCAAAATCCTTGATTCCGCTTACGGTCACCAAGCGTTTCCATCTATCTGCCGCGTCGCTGCGGTTCCAAAACTTATATTTACAGGGAGGACGTAGTCCGTATGGCTGACTGACAACCGATTTCAGGATGCTTCCGTTCGTTGCACTCATTCCACTCTTTACTCTCATTCCACTCTTCACTTTAGCTAAGGCAGCGCCGCAGGCGGCGACGTCCGGGGGCTGTGTCGGCACCATCTCATCGCTTGACGATGTGAGCGCTGCGGTCCAGTGTAAAACTGTCAACATCAATTCGTTCACGGTGCCGGCTGTAAGGACATTCAGCCTGGACTTACTGCAAGGTACCAGGGTCTATGTTTGTGGGTATTATCTTGCAATGGTTTCGTTCCAGGTTGAACCCGTGACGATTTTCCTCAGTGGGAGATATCAGGTTTGAGAGTGCGAACTGGGATGGTCCTTTGGTCGAAATCAAGTAAATCGGGTCGAAATCACTGATTGAATGCTTCTTTTACTTTTACTGACTTCGAACCGTCGGTGATAGGGGTGAAAACATCACATGTGAGTCTGTTTAACTCACGACCCCTCAAATCAACGTCAACGATGAAATTTTAGTCGATGGAAACGGAAAGATCTGGGACGGCGGTGGGTCCTACTACTGGGTAAGCATGGCCTTGACGATTTTGTGAGCTTTATCGACATCTGATATCACAGGATGGTGAAGGAACGAGTGGGGGCGCTACCAAGCCCCATCCCATGATGAGGTCGGGTGTATCCATCGAGTTTTCGTCGCGACTAACGTGATCCGTACTAGGATCCATATCTCGGGGGAGATATCGGTACACGGCTTCCTTCTATATGGCGCCGCACCACAATTGACTTGTTTGTAGAACGTGCGTGTCCTCAATTCCCCAGCACACTCCGTCTCCATAGACAATCCCGGCCCGATAGTCGTTCGCGGTTTCAATATTGATAATAGTAGGCCAATCCAACTGTTTTCCCTCTGACTGATGTTTTCCTACGTCTGAACGTATAGGTCAAGGTAACTCCCCTAACGCCAAGAGCAATGGCCGTCCCGCTGGTAATGAGCACCGATTACGTGGAAGAATCTTGGACCGCTGACTCAGCTTATAGGAAGCAACACTGATGGTTTCGACGTCAGTGGAGACGATGTCGTAATTGAAAGCAGGTAAAAATTCGTGCCCGTCCCTTCGTCATACATATTAACGCAAAGGGTGTACAGCACTGTTAGAAACCAGGTAGCCGTGTGGAATTTTTATCTTGTGAATTTAATGACTGGTCTCGCGTCACGTCTAGGATGATTGCTTGGCTATTAATCGAGGGAAGAACATTATATTCAGGAATAATGACTGTGAAGGTGGTCATGGCATATCTATTGTACGTTGTCTTCCGAAAACCATCGAAATGTCTGGAGTCTCGGAATACCCATTACAGGGCTCAATCTCTTCCAATACCGTCGTCGAGGATGTCACCATTTCGGGTAACACAGTTCGGGACAGGTGTTTCTCTTCATCGAAGCTGTCGGGTCATTCGACTTATACGAGCGATTCACAGCAAACAAGCGTTCCGCATCAAGACCCACCGTGACGCCACGGACAGTCGTGTCGCTCGTATCAACTATTCTGTATGGAGCCCACTCCTATCTCTGAGTCATGCTGACTGCGCGTCGCTAGAATAATACAGCGAAAGGCTGTACTGATTATGGTGTGATAGTTACGCAGAGTTACCCCTCCGAGGGGACGCCTGGCAATGGTGTCATCATTTCTGTGAGTAGCCTCGTCGATCGCGCCGCATATCCTGACCGAGTTGTGCTGATACGTAGGACATCAACTTCGACTCAAGCACGACGGACGTCGAGGTTAAAAGTGGTGCCGCAACCGTCGCCATTATTTGTGGTGACGGGTCGTGCACTGGTATGCTTCCGTTCGCCTCACTGGTTGCAAAAATGGCTGATCGTTTTTGCAGGGTATTGGGACTGGTCTAGCTTGAAAGTGAGTGGCGGAAAGACTGGTCGTATCGAGAACAGCCCGAGTATCTCTGGTATATCCCTGTAGTCTTTCGTCGAGCGTCTTGTCGTGTGCTGCTCTTGTGCTGCTCTCATAGAGCGCTTACGTAAATAGCGAATTCATAAACGAGATTTCTTTTCTCATTTTCACTCTCTTGCGTAGTGGAATTATTTTCATGTTAGACTCTTTCTGTACCCACGATCGCGCATACAACTCCTGGTCGAAATCTTCATCTCAAGTGTCCTACAACCACACCGAACGCGCTGATCTTGACCCGGACGAGCGAGCGCTTCACGCGACCGACCACGATGATTGTTTTGGCTTTGACCTCCCGGACCTTGAAACAGACGTCACGATACAATGTTCCCCGAGGTCAAGGCGGCCGTGTTCCGCCGGGAGTACTCCAAACCTGGACCGTGCGGACGCCGAACAATGGCTCTCGCCCGGCTACAAGACGCTCCCGCCGGACTCCTCCTCGCCTCTTGGCCACGCTTCACCGTACGGGTACGCGATTGGCGCACGTGCTGGGAGGATCCCATGCCGAGTGGGCGTGACGACCGGTCGACGATCGTCTCGCGATAGTGGACCATTGTGTGTCCAAGCGCTATTTAACGACCAGGACGACGTGGATCCGTCTTTCTTTCGTACAATGTCGATACGTCTTCGCTCTCCAATACCCTCGTCCTCTTGCTGGACTGAGGTGGCTCATCGTTTGCACGATAACAGTCATACAGACAACACGTCCGAAAGTGGCTCCTTTATGCCTGCTTGCAGCGCAACTCAGGAATTGACCGGTAAGGGCCCGTGTGCGACTACCGGCGGCTGCGTTGCGGCAAGGGCGCACGATATATGCGCGGCAAAAACCACAAAAACCATCAAATCAACAGGTGAACCTGGCAAAACTGATAAGATCAACCACGCCTCCGTCCGGGGGGACTCTGGACGCCTGCCTCGCAAGAGGGCCATGATGGCTGGTCCTACGATGCTCAACCTGGCGTTGCCCAATGCATCGAAAATTGTTTTCCCGCATGGCACCGAAAATAACAAACTGTGCGATGCCACAACCAGTAGCTGCGAAACAAACAGGTACGAGTCCATCGCATCTGTTTCGTGCACAGCTCAGGTTAGAGTTACAGTCGTTTGAAACGACGGCGCTCTTCAATTGATTATCCTTCGAAATCCAAGAAGTTGAAACCTGAGCGAACAGTATCTCATGTCTCCTGCGCTGCCGACTCGAGTGTAGAACCAATATACCAAGCCACGGAACCCGCAAGCATACGACGCGCCCGGTCGTTGAGGTCGGAGGCTTCTGTACACTCAGTCAAGTCAGCGGTACGCCCATGGTTACCATTTATACAGCGCACACTTACCGATATACATGCACACATATTTGTCCCTGCCCTCCAGGAATCCATTGGCTACGCGTCCCCACTGAGTTCACCTTGTTCGCACGTGCATGCGGACAAGGATTACCCACCTACTGTCCCAAGCACACCACTACCCGATTCCACGGATTATGCCCGGTCGAAGGCGAACCCCTTGGCTCGAACGATTCCATTTTATCGTCGGAGGTCCTTGAGCATCCCCAAGATTCCCCCGGTTCCGATCATCGCACCGCCGCCAGATCTTGCGCCAATATCTGTCCGTTGCAACGAGGACTACGCCATCGAGAGGCTCAAAGCTCTTCTCCAGAGGGAACGCTCAGAACGCGAGCGGGACGGCCTCAATGTCTGCGATGAAAGACGCGCGGAGCGATTGAAAGCAATATGCGCCGCCGATCCGGCCCTCTTGCGACGAGAGAGCGGGAATACCTCCGATTCGAGTGATACCTGCGGTCAATGGGAAGAAGAAAGTACGCACTCAGCGATCGAGTGCCCAGAAAGCCAGAACTCGGCAACGAACGCAAACATCTTGCCCGAGGAGCATCGGCTGGCCATCCGGAACACCTGGTCGACCGCATTCGGCGTTACGAATGACTTTCGGAAAGAGATTACAGTATGGATGCTCAAGGTGCGATGAACGCACATGTAGATTGGCGTCTTGACACGTTTATTTTGGTGTTAGAAGCTCCCAGAGGAACCAGTACCGCGCGAAAAGTCGTCTGGGGAACAACGAGACAAACGTCACCTCGGCATTGATATTTATGACCAGCTGACAAACATTCGTCATACGCGGTTCCATGCCGCACAATTGTTTCATAGGTACTTCCTTCTTCCAGACAAGGTCGACTATTGGAGGGAGGCGTCATGCGTGCAGGAAGGCTCTCGACAGGAACAATGTGATTCATGTAGTAATGGGAAGCGTGGCGTTTGGGGTCTTGCGGTTGCGTGCATGGCATTGGCTATCAAGGTCAGACGAGCCTGCTCTCGCGTAAAATATGAGCTGACTGATGGGTAGCTTCATCGTGACGTCTTGCCGCCACTCCGTCCTGTGTTTGCTGCCGAGTTTCTGGAAATGTCGCCTTGTTCGGTGACCCACACGGCATTTGAAGTGAGTACTTGTGTCTTTTCTGATAGAGGATGTTAATTCTGCATTGGCAGCTCGCACAACGCGACATATTGCATACGTTCCAGTTTCTGCTGGGGAGCTGCACGCCACAGGATGTCTTGGACGAGCTTTGGAGCGCGCTGCCTACGTTGCGTAAGGCAACTGCACCGATACGAGATGGTTGGACGGTCGTCCAAAGTGCGACTTGGGATAAGTTGTTTGCATCCCTCCTTGGTACGGTATTTGTTGAGGGCGCAGATATCGAAGTGGCTAATAACGAATCAGAACCCGACATGTTACAGTATCCAGTGACGCTACTTACCGGTGCGACACTCATCGAGTGCCTCATTTCTGCGCTGGCATGTCATCGTAAGATGGAAACGGGAAGCAATGTCCCACAATCCCAGAAAGGTGTGGTCTCTGCCGCTGGGCCACCACCGTCGCAGATCCACCTTTTTGAGGCGACTGAGTCGGTAGATGGTGTTATTTTAGACATCCAAGACGTGCTTGAGCTTTGCGATGTGAGTGACATTGTTTCGTGTGTTAGTGTTGGCTAATGGAGGATTGTAGATGGAGCTGGACGAGTGTAGAAAGTGGTTGGGCCACGTCGGTCAAGTGTAGGAAAGAAAAGGGACGGAAGCAAAATTGATGTATATTACTAGCGTGGGAAGAAAAAGCAATGATGATCAACTTGTCGATTTTCGTCGAGGTCGCTTTTCGTTCTCGTTCTCTCGTTTTCTTTCATTACGACCTTCAGGACTCCCGAAAACCCTACAGACGTCGATACCCGATACCAGCTAATACCTCATACCATCTGTAAAACCTGTAAAATTCCTCCTCAAAAAACATGGCCCCAGGACCCAAGGCCGGTCCAGCCCAATTTCTCGGTCTCGAACTCGCTACCGATCAACTCCGTGCATCGATTGTCGACGAGAGTCTCGAACTCGTCGGGGTCGAGTGCGTGGATTTTGACTCCGAACTATCCGAATATCAGTGAGCGTCCTCTTCACCTCGTCCGTCCTTGCCGATCAATCTTCCTGGACTATTCATGTCGCACTCTTCCACAAATATCGCTCACGCTCGATCAGGACTCAGGGTGGTATATTCACGACCCCAGGAGATGCTTATACGACCCCAGTCGACATGTGGGTCAAGGCCCTAGGTGCGCCAAGTCGCGGAATCAAATTTTTTAGATATCAACGATTTACTAATTTGGATTGTTTACAATTTCCTCGATCGTAACCTTATTCGGCATCTGTCCCTCCTCAAGACTATCTGCTCGAAAAGCTTTCCAGAAACCACGACTTGACAAGAATAAAATCGATCGGCGGTTGTGCTCAGGTGTGTTCCACGATTTCGGTCATCCGACGCCTTTTGGTATCATCCTTGTTATAGCACGCCATCGTATGGTGGAAATCGACCCCGATCCCCTCGTTCCCCGCGTTAGACCCCCGACTGCCCTTACACTCCCAACTGCTTCCCAACACTTTTTCGCTCGCCAATACCCCGGTCGCACAAGATACGTCCGCACACACCCATGCATTGGCCCTCGAAGCACTTCTCGGCGGTCCAGATATCATGGCTGCCCGCGTGGGCACATGTGCGAACGCATCGATTCTTGCTGCACAGCTTCTTCGTATCCGGGAGTCCTGGACGTCAGACGTATGGGCGCGGACGGGCAAGGTGCAGCTTGCCAGCACGTTTGTAGCAAGCATGATCGTCGGCGAGTGGGTGAACATGGGTGAGGCGGAGGCGTGTGCGACGGGTATGTGGACGCATACGAATACGCAGGGAAATCCGGCTCAGGGACACTGGGACGAGGGCGTCCTCGAGATCGTCGGTGGTAGTCGAGAAGAGGGGCGGAGGATCCGAGGATGGCTCGGTGAGGTCGACTTGGCGAGCGGTAGGAAGATCGCCAACGTGTCGCGGTATTTGTGTGAGAGATTCGGATTCGAAGCTGGTGTGTGACGACTCTTTGTGTGTGCCAAAAGGTCACTGATATCGTGTATTTTACAGATACTGTCGTCACACCATTTATATCTGATTATCTGTCTGCATATCTTTCACTCTGTCCGTCTCCTGGAGATGCTGTACTATCGTTTGGACCCATGGATACCCTTCTGACACCCGCACAACACTATCACCCAACTCGTCTTTACAGCCTATTTCCACACCCTGCACAGGATGCTGGAGAGAAGCGAAGATATATTGCTATGTTGACAAGCAGGTGAAATTCCAACTGTCTCCGTTGCGTCTCGTCTTACATCTGATCTAGAAATGCCGATGTTCCTCGTGCCTTGGTTCGAGATATGTACACCAAGAGTTGGAGTGCTTTCGATCGTTTAGTTGCTATTGTTCCGCCCGGTGGTTCTATTGGGTGCGCGAGCGTCGTCTAAACGGATTCTGTATTCTTGCTGAACGATACATCTGTAGGCTTGATGACAAGCTTTTTAGCTTTTGGCTGCTGCAGGGCGATAGCTATCCACTTTCACACGTCAAGGGGATCTACCGCTTTGAAACGGGCATCAAAGTCAATGAATTCAGAGATCTTCGTGCCAATCCGAGATGTCTTCTCGAAAGCCAGGTTCTTTCTTTCCGTGTCCGATGGTCTCGGATGATATCCACTGGTGTGCTCGGATCCAACGTCAATCGCAACCGTGGACATGTGCAAACGCCAGGGCCAAGTCCCGTCGCGGCATCCGCTCCCAGCACCCGTGGAACCAGTCTCGGGCTGTCGTTTGATCCATACGACCACTCGCCCTTGCCCGCACGCGCCTTGGTCACAGGGGCTGCAGCAAATTTTCCCTCCGTCGCCAATCTAGTCGGGGATGTGTTCAATGCGCCAGTGTTCATGCCAAATACACAGGTAGACTCCGCCCAGGTCGTCCCACACCGGAACGCACCCGCCGTTGGGTTCCCTAGCCGGGCGTCTCTCGGAGGTGCATACTTTGCGCGCTGGATTTGGGGCAAGGAGCGTAGTTCTGCTAGCGGTGGTTCGGGCGCAGGTCGGGGCCTGGGTGGGTTCGAGGATGAGATACGAAGACTGCACGGGAAGCGGTGGGTTGCGTCTGGTGGTACCCCGCTACGCACCAACGTGAACGCGCCGCTGGCTGGGGGCGGCGGCAGCGGTGCCAACAGCGGCACGAGCACGCCGTACGGCCACCCGCGATCCAACCTCGGCTCGACGGTCGTGGTCGAGGAAGAGGAGGAGGAGGTAGAGGAGATGGAGCGGAGTGGTGGGATGCTGAGCGCGTCGGTGTTTGCGGGTGGGTTTGCGGACCGAGATTTGGGGCGGGATATTGGCCGGATGCGGACGCTGACGGGGTCGACTGTGGACACGACGAGCACGAGCGCGGGCTCTGGTGCACCTTCGACGGCGTTTACGACGCCTGAGCTTGGGGCGGGTGGTGCGAGTCCTGCGACGACGAACGGGGGAGCGACGACGCCTCAGACGACGAGTTTGACGCCTGTGACGGCGATGCCGACTGCAGATTCGGAGGCGCAGATTGGCTTGGCCAAGGTGGCTGAGGCGGACGTGGATGCGTTTATGACATACGCGGCCATTGTTCCCGAGTATTGCAGACTGGAGGGAATGTTGTGCAAGTCGCTCGTGTGATGCTCAAGGCTGTCTTTTCTCCTTTGTGCTTTGCGGATTGGTTGGTCAGGATGCATGCATACGCTTTGTGGAGTAGTACGAGTAAAAGTAAACCAATCCGCCCTTCGCCATCTGTACAGGACTTATAATATAACGAACGATTTTATATTGAAATGGGGAGAGCCCCTGAAGATGGTGAATAGGAGACTTACGACCTGGCACAATATAAATTCACTCACACTTCACTCCAAAAAGTTCCCCTCTCCGATCTCCTTCTCAATCACAATGCCCAACGTTCAAGGAAATACGGCTTATTATTTCACCAACCTCAAAGGGGGTACTTGCATTGACCTCTCTGGCGGCGACAACGTGTCCAGTCAGTCCGTTTCTCGTTCTTCCCAATCGTCTTGGTCTAACCGCACACCAGTCATCGGGTTCCAGTACCACAAGGGATCCAATCAGTCGGTACGTCAACGCCTTTCTGAGTTCAGGAAGCCTAACACCACAATGGACCCCAGTGGACGTTTGAAAACGCAGGCGCAGACCAAACGTGGTACATCAAGTCATCCGGAAGCGGCCAATACCTCTCCGTACAAGGTGATTTACACGACGGGCAAAAGACCGTCGCGAGCGGGTCGCCCTTCAAATGGCGTCTCGAGGACGTGCCAGGCGTCGACAATGGCGTGCGGTGCGGTCCCTTTTTGTTGATGGTTTGCCGTTGGAAGTCGGACCCGCTGACGTTCGTTTCTCTACTATAGCGTCTTAGCGGCGGACGATGCGAATTATTCTCTCGACCTCGCTGATCATGGGAACTCGACGCTTGGGACGCCCGTTCAGGTGTGGGGTAAATGGGGAGGCGAGAATCAGGTTTGGAAGATGCAGCAGGTTTGAAGTGGGTCTTTTTCTTTTTCTTTTTCTTTTTCTTTTTTTTTCGAATATGCTAGTTTGCGTGCACGTTCCGTTCTGTACTTGTAGCCGTTTCAACAGAGTAGTCATTGAAAGATGATGAAGAGAATAATCTCACTCTCCAACATCTCATCTCACCTTTCAGTTGCTGAATACGCAGCAACCTCGTTCTACGGAGCTGCGTTTCAACTTGGCTTTGGCGTTTTGTCATGATGGGATTCGGTACGATCAGCTTGAACTCCCCACGAATCGACACCACTAGCAGCAAGTACAGTCGTGCTCGCTGACTCGAGTGCACACGCGAAAAAAAAAAAAAAGAAGAAGAAGAAGAAAGACTTCACCAGAATCGATTCCATCATCTCGATGACCGCCTTTCGCCTATATTCTTCGACGAACAAGCCCCCACGACGACGATGACGAGGAACAAACTCGGTTTATCAAATAGGTCGTGGTCGCTGTACCTCGAGCCTGTCGCATTTTATCTGGTGAAAACTCGGGTACGTCGGGCCAATCGCTGGAACTCG
Organism: Xerocomus amazonicus; assembly: GCA_038089295.1. Taxonomy (NCBI): domain Eukaryota; kingdom Fungi; phylum Basidiomycota; class Agaricomycetes; order Boletales; family Boletaceae; genus Xerocomus; species Xerocomus amazonicus. The sequence continues at coordinate 51,103 of JBBPKO010000142.1, forward strand.
ATTTTCAAAAAAAAATAAAAATAAAAATAATATCGTGGGGCGAAACTATATCATCCCCCCCTCGTCTTTTCCTCTCCACGTCGGCGGCGGCATTACTCGTGTCTCAATGGCTACCGTAGTGATGTGCGTGTGACGCGGAACCCGAGGGCTGACGTAGGAGGGGGGGGGGGTGGGAGAGAGAGAGCAGATCGCTACACAGGGACGAATGACGTGCGCGGAAAAGATTGGCTCCACTGGCGGAACGTTTTGAGGGGGACTTGAAATGACAGGTTGGTGAACACGCCTACGGAAAAAGTGCGCTCTTTCACTCTAGGTTCTGTCTGATAGAGCTCCGTGTGCGAGTCGGCCCGTTTGGTGAAAAAAGTCTCCGTTCGAGAGGGGGGGGGGGGGGTTACGCGCCTCTCTCTCTCTCTCTCACAACGAGATGGTTGATCCTACCCGGTTCTCAAAAGTGATCTTGAACGAACGAGGTGCCTCGTGTTTCCTTTAGCACGATCATCCATAGTTTACTCACACACCATTGGTGAAGGATCATCAATTAGGCCTCAGGCTCAGACTTGAACAGGTTGGTCTTGGTTCTGGTTGCATTACAGGTCTGCCGCACCCCCCTCTGCTTGGCTCAGCGGTCGACCGCGAACCGATCACGTCGCTTTATCATCCAACGATCCCCGTAGAAAAATTCCATTCGATATAGGGGGCACTGGTGCTGTCCGGGAGGAGCAACCTAGGGCCAGGGCCACCACCGGTCTGGAATCGGACGGGCGATATAACCCATGGAGAATTAATCGCGCCCGAGGTCGGCGTCAACTTTCGCCAACTCGTTCTCGACCGAAAGGGGAGGGGGGGGGGGGGGGGCCAAGAAAAAAAAAAAAAAAAAAAAAAAAAAAAGGCAAATTTGACCATCTCGGATTCAAATCCCCGTAAAACGTTTGGTTTGGTCAAAATAAGTTTATTAA
>JBBPKO010000143.1:0-22155 GCA_038089295.1 Xerocomus amazonicus
AAGGCCGGGAAGATTTGACCGGGAGTTTTATTTCCCTCTACCTTCCCTTGAAGCAAGAGAGAAAATTCTTGGAATCATGACTAAGAAATGGGAGAGATGGTCCAGTGAACAGGCCAAAGAAAATATAAGAGGATTGGCTAAGCTCACCAAAGGGTATGGCGGCGCTGATTTGAGGGTAAGTGATAGAAAATATGTCATGACGTGTTTAGTTTACGATGGTTTGTGCCGGCCACAGGCATTGTGTACGGAAGCTGCGCTGAACGCTATTCAGAGGCGGTATCCACAAATCTACCAGTCTAATGATCGTTTATTGCTCAAACCTGAATCAATCGATGTCACTTTTCGCGACTTCATGATATCCGTGAAAAGTATGCTGTCATCAAATGAACGCTGTGGTCAACCTGACGACCCATTTGTTAGAACTTGTACCTTCCTCTGCGCGCTCATTATCATCAACAGCTTCGCCTCTTCCTATCCAGTTGGAACCACTGTTGGCTGACACACTGCAAAACGTCAAGAACGCCATTAACAAGATAATGCCTCCAAATGAAAAGCGGACGGCACTCGAGGAAGCTCAGTGGCAGGAAGAAAGCGAGGAAAGTGCACTTGAAAGGGAGATGATGATGCAATGTCAGGCCTGACTTGACTGTTTGATGATTCATATCTGATCGGATAGCGCAGCGATGGAGACCCTCCGAGTGTACCGTCCACGGCTTGTACTCCATGGCCAGCCGGGCATGGGTCAAGGATATATTGGTGCTGCGGCACTACATTACTTGGAAGGATACCATATCCAAACTTTGGACCTCGGAACTCTGATGGGTGACCCGACTAGGGTGGGTCAGAAGTAATTCCTATGATTGTCATCTTATCGAAGTCGTGTTTTAGACTCTCGAGGCGGCGATCGTACAGCTATTTGTCGAGGCTAAGAGACATCAGCCTTCTGTACTCTACATACCATCCCTTCTTGGTTGGTGCGCTGCGGTTCATGAAGGAGCCCGCACTACTGTTCGGGCGATGCTCGATTCGCTATCCCCGACCGATCCCGTGCTCCTACTTGCTGTCGTTGATGGATCCTTTACTTCTCTCCCTTACGATGTGCGCTCCTGGTTTGGGATCTCTCGAGATAATCGTCTCGTCCTCCTCGCCCCAACCAATGAACAACGTGAAACTTTCTTCGCTGATATCATTGCGGATATTCGACGTCCCCCCAATCAGTTTGCGGATGGTATGAAACGAAAGCGTAGGGTTCTTGAGGAGCTCCCGATCGCGCCACCACCTGAACCACGACAACTTACAGCCGCTGAATTGGCCGTTCAGGAAGAGAATGACCAGAGGGTCATCACTCTATTGAAGTATCGGTTAGGCCCAATCCTCACAGAACTAAAGCGCAAGTTCAAGAGGTTTACAAAGAGAGCGACTGTGAATTGATTTTCACGATAACAAAGTTCAGCTTTACTAACAGAACTCTGTTATACTAGGAGGAATATGAGTTCGAATTACCCGCGCCTGGGTTCACGGAGGTGGAGATTGTCGCAACCAATGTCACTATCGAAGGCGAACGTACCGCCGTGGAAGTAACCGATGATGAGCCTCCTGCTCGAGATGTTCAAAATGAACTGACGAACGGCACCCTTGAACCACAACCCACGGAGCCGCAAGCACCTCAACTTCAAGCGCAATCACAGCTCCAAGTTCAACCCCCGGCTCCATTACCGCCTCCACCCCCTCTATATGACATAGACCTGGAGCGCATGCACATGGACCTCTACAAGGGCAAATACCTAACACCGCAAGACTTTCTTGACGACATACACAAGATTGTACACAATGCTGCTGCTCGAGTGAACGAAGATCACGAAAGGTTGCACAAGGCTCAAGCTATGTTGATAGCTGCAGAAGTCAGTATGCAGGAATTTGACCCTCAATTCAGGGTTGAGTGTCAGCGGATGGCAGAGCGCGAACGGAAGCGGAGGGAAGAGAGGAGGAAGACCAAGGAGAAGAATTCTGCGCCAGATGCAGGCCAAAATGGAGCATATGCCCCAGGAACGAGGCGGAGCGCAAGACATACTGGACAGCAGCCGGAGATGACCATCACGGATCCCCTTCGGCTCGAGAGGCGCCTCAAAAGGGCACGTTCGGGGGACAGACCAAGTGGGTCACCAGAGTCTAGCGAAGAAAACAAGGATGAAGGCAGTGGTACGCCTATGCAGCCGAAGAAGCGGCCAAGGACGATACTCAGTGATGATGAACTCGATTTACTTTCCCCCTCGAGAAGTCAGGCAGTCCGGTTTGCTGATAATGGAGAGATCCACCAGGACGAGCTACCTATCATACCAGAACCGCACCAACCTGCACCTCCAGTCGACGCTCCGTTCGATGCAATGTTGATTGATTCACCGGCGCCGCGACGCTCTGGTTTTGACCCAACTCTTCTGAACCCACTACCGCCAGAGGAAGATATGATGCGCTCCGCGAATCTCGCTCCATTACTCAACGGCATCGCCTCCGGCGCTAGCGGTCATACTACTCCTTTGCGCCCCTCAAGTGAACACAACGACCGCGCTCATTCGCCTGTAGAATCCCGTTCTGCACAGCGATTCTCTCGAACACCCCCGACACAACCGCCCCCTGATACGGACGTGTTACCCGTCATTCCCCCTCCGCGCGAGCCTACAAAATCCCCTACACCTCTCCCAGACTTTCATGTCGACGAGAGCTCAGTGCTCAGCTTGCAGAACCAACTCAAAACACAGACAGTTCGGCTTTCTGTTGAGCAACTCGAACAACTCCGGGCGACATGTCTCAGTAATATATGGCGGCGCAGACAAGAATGGGACCGGGACCTCCTTGTCCAGGAGCTGTTGGATGTCCTGAACACGTTCCTCGAAGACTGCTCAATGGTGATAGACGATAACGCACCACTAGAATCGCCTGTGCATGTTGCCTGTTAGCGTTGGAATGGCTAGGTCTTTTTTTCTGCCATCTCGACGTTGCGGGTCGTCTTTCGACGCTCAGGGTAGATTATTCGCTTTTAAGTTTCTTTGTGGCTTTCGTCTTCTCTTTTTTGTATCCTAGTTCTTACGTTCTCAGTATTGTTTCCTTACGCTTGCATCTAAAGAAAATACCACGGTGTGTACATCGGGAATCATGATTGTTGTCTTGTGTGGTGTATGTTGGCAACGTTCGCATGGTGAAAATTCGGTTGTTCCATGGTGCATGACAACTGACCGTACAGTTTCCACATTTATTTAGGACGACATTTAGGATCGACTTATGTCAGACCTTGCCACACGACAATATTTCTGTACTGCTGTTGCTGCTGGCAAACTAAATTTCAATTGCGTTTGGACGACATTTACGCTCAAATTAAATTGTCGGATCTGTGTGTGATATGTATATTTACTACCCTCGTCATCACTACGGTGAAAGCCCACCGTGGCTAATGGCGGGAACACTGAGGGATTGGGCGGAACAGAACTGGACCACGATCTGTATAGGCGACTATGAAGTACGAGGACAAAAGGTGGTTATGCTAGACTTTTACATACGGCTGGCACTACGCCGAGACGGACAGTGAATGAAGAACCTAATCCAAATTACTTGAAGGGTCATATACGGAGGGACAGTGTTCGTGCATAAAAAGAAAGAAAGGCATGCTGGGCCGAAATAACAAACCAAAGTTCCCCTACCGCTACCGCTTCTTACCCCTCGGCTGCTTGCTTTGTGCCGTTGCCCTCATCGTCGTCTTTGTCGTCCTGGCCTTGGGTTTACCCACCGACAGGAGCTTGTCCCCGCCAATACCCTCTTCGTCTCCCTTCTTATTCTCCTCGTCCGAATCAGGTACGTCGTCATCCACCTGTGAAACGATCCAATCCATCAAAAAGGGAGAGGGAGAGGAAAGAGGAGAAGAATACGCACGTCAAACGCTTCTTCGAGGTCAGGCGCGGGTCCAGTAGCCAACTTCTTTGGCGCCTTGCCCAAATCTGTCGCTTTATAAAACGCAATAGGATGCACGCACGCATTGTACCTGCAACCGAGGAACCATGGGTACAATACAGGAAAGAAAAGAAAATCCGGCCGCACTTTCTCGTAAACGACGACTTGGTTGACGCGGTTATCTTTTTGAGCACAATCTCGTCCTTGTTCTGGTCGATGCCAAGTTCGACGATTGTATCCCAGTCCTCGCGTGATAGATAATACTCATCCATACGCTCAATGATCTCGTCAACAGCAGACTAGGGTAGAGCGATGTGAGTAAAAAGAAAGGAAATACAAACGAACAGAACCCACTGATCCATCGTCTATGAGCGGTTTCACAATATAAGGAAAAAGTGAGGGAAGGTAAGACTGCCTTATCTCTGTCTTGTCGCCCAACACTTTGAGGCGCATGCGGGCCTGGACTTCGGCCAGCTGACGACTGAGCTTGTTTTGTCTCGAGTTTTGACCGAGCCACCTTGGAATCGCTTGCGCATGAACAATGAAGAACGAGATGATTCTCGATGACGTACTGAGGGAAGGAGATCCCGTTGGCTCCGCTGTGACCCATGCCACCGCCATATAAGAAGGAAGCAGGTCGCACCGTCGAGCACACAGCGTGCAGTGGCATCAAGGCCCAGTGTTGCTCTGGTCTACAAAAAGAGCAGGCAAAACGATGAGGGGTATTGGTGCGTGCAGCGTGCAAATACAAACCCATGTAAGAGTGCGTCTACAAGATCAGCATCGGATATCGAAGATGCTGCTTTATCCATTAATTCGAGATGCTTCAATATTTTCGGTGGGCCATTCAGGTCTCTTGTTCTCGCGGGTTGAGTCTTGAGGTAGTTCTCCTGTATTTAGTATGTAAGACAATCCCCTCGAAACCTTGGTTCCCCGTTCACCTGAATAAATAGTGGGACAAATGCATGATCATGGAAATACATTTCCATCTTGTCACCCAGCGTCTCTCTTGCTGTGGAACAGAACATGTAAGGTCCCAGCAACTTCATAGTGACATCAAAAGGCGTCAAAATGACGTGCTTCTCATTCATCTTCGCCCTGCACGCATAATTCAATGCGGAGAGACTCCGAATATCAAAGAGAGAACGCACAGTTCCTTGCCTTCGTCAAATGACATGGTATCGCTGGATAACCGCCAGGTTGAAAGCATGTTCAACACTTGACGGATGTCCGATTGCGAGCCCAAGATAAGTTGATCGACGACATTTGCCGGAATCTTCATCTTCTCCCTGAGTAAGCCGAGGTCAAACGTGCACGCTGTTCCAATGCGGAAAACTCACTTGAACAAGATAGTCAGGATACGGGAGCGGATTGCGTTTGCATCGGGCCTAGATCCGGCAATGAATCGACACTAAGATCATCATCTTGTGGATCGCACCTTCTAAACGGGAGATTAAACGTATTTCCCTTGATAGGCTTCAACTTTTGAGCACCACCATCGTTGGCTATACAAATGATCGGAATCTAGACGAACATGAGTCGGCGCATTTGCGTCCGGAAAGGCGGAGTACTTTTGTCTTTTTGATCAGTGCGTTCAATGCGCCAACGCCTCCCCGATCTCCGGCAGACATGCCATCAACCTCGTCCATGACGAGACACGTCTTGTCGGTAATGGTGACGCCCTGCGTGTTGGTGACCTGGGACATGCATTATTCAGCTTCCAGACCAAGCACGCTCCGCGACCCGCCCTTACCCCTTCCTCAGTCAGCCACATGTCTAACGACTGGTTGCTGATGTTTGCATTTCCCTAGAAACCAAGAGATGAGGATGCGCGTGAACCGTGATCATGCGCACTCACTTCGATGAGCTTCTTGCTGCGCGCATCGCTTGCGTTGAGCTCGATCGGGGTGAACCCCTCCAGCTTCGCACACAAATGCGCGCTCGTCGTTTTTCCGATGCCAGGTGGACCGGATATGAGGACGGCACGAAAGATGTTCATCCCATTCTTGCCTGGCTTGTTAAAACCTGCTTTCAAGCTCGACGACCTATGCCATCCGAGCGTGTCAAGAGGCGCGCATGGCTGCAGATTGAGGATGCGGACAGACCAGTCGTGCAGCCACTGCTGTAGTTTTTCTACTTGGCCCTTGTTCCCACAAATCTCCTTGAGCGTGCGGGGTGCATAACGCGTCGTCCAGAGCTGCGATGCCACGTCTGGCATCGCACTGCCGTTACATCCATGAGTGAGCCCAAACCCGACACAGAAGGCGACATACCTGCCCGCCTTCTCTTTTTCCTTTCCCTTGCCTTTCGCCCTTATGTTCTTCAGCGCCTCCTTTTCGAGCTTGTCGAGTTCCATAGCGGCAGACTTGATCGCGTTGGCTTCCTTGTCCATTTTCTTGCGCGTCTTGTCGTCGAGGGGAGCGCCCCCCGGACCGCCTGGTCCGACACGCGTGCCGATGAGGTCAAGAAAGTCGTCCTCCGAGAGCGTCCTGAGGCCATGTTTCTTGATCGCGGCGAGCTTGGCTGGGCCGGCATTGTCGCCCAGGACGACATAGGACGTCTTGGAGGATGGCTGGAGCGTGACGCGGCTGTGGATTGTGGTCAACGTTTCGTGTCGGTCGGTCCTATTTTTGACGTACGCACCCGCCGTAGCGTTTAGCGAGGTCGATGGCCTCGTCGCGCGAGAAAGCGGAGAGCTCGCCAGTGAAGACAAAGGAAAGACCGAGCAGACAATCGGGCGATTTTGGTTCCGGAACCGTCTTTGATCCTGGCGCGCGAGGACCAGCGGCCTTGGCTGCTCTCGAAGCTGCCCAGTTGAACTTTGTGGCCATCTGGAAGAGTTAATTAGAGAAATAGACTGACCACTAGTCGATTAATCAACCTAGTCAAGAGACAATCGATTAGGAAAACGTCTAGTAAAATAACCTAATCTAGTCTAATCACTGTCGCTACTGTCCCCACTACCGTCCTCGTCCTCGTCCTCGTCCTCGGTCGCGCTCTCCTCATCCTCGCTCTCCTCCACAACGGCCACCTTCTTCACCGCACCGCCTCGCATCGCAGCCATCTGTCCTGCCAGCGAATCCTCTTCAGGATCAGAAATCTCATCCTCCGGCGTCTGCTCCTCAGCGGTGAGCGCAGAAACAGCCTCAATCTTGAGCTGGGTATTGTCATGTCAGATTTTTCCATTCACGGGCATTGTACAAATAACCTACCGAGATTGGCTGACATGTCTCCTCTCCAACAATCGTATCGCTGATAAAGTACACCTTCCACGTAAAAAGCCCAACATTGGGGGGTGCTTGAAACTGAACCTTGTAGCACCTGTAATTTCGTGCCTTAGATGGGTCTGAACGAGGCACGTCAGTGATCTTTACAGGCGGGACGACCGTCCGATTCGATTTATCGTCTGCCAGTATGAGCCACCATCCAGGCTTACGGAGCTGTCAGGCCTATCAGTAATGTGCTTCGTAGCGATTGACATGCTTAAACGCACCCCAGGCCAATATGGTGCATGTACGTATTCCATAGCGTTCCCATCCAGTTTCTCAGCTTCGCCGCGGGTATTCAAAAACTTTTCGTCAATTTCATCATCCCTTTTCGCACTCTTGGCATCCCGCACCGGTGCTGGTGTACTCGTACCAGGCTCCTTGACACGCAGTTTCACCAGCAGAAACACGATAGACGACGGCGTTACCAAGCGTTCACCGATCACTTGAACACAATGTTGGCCGCGATGGGCGCACAATAAAAATAGCACCATACACACCTTTGAATGCAATATCGACAACTTCCAGACTTGGCCAGCTTTGAAGTGCCCTGCTGGCTTCTACAGCGCGTTCGTCTCCGTCTTCCTTCAAGTCGTTTACAAATTTGACTAGGTCTTGCTTTCCGGAACTCAAGGCCACGTCACCAAAGCCCGGCAGCTGTGCTTGTGGAGCCGCCTTACCGGGAACCAATGCCTGAACAAGGTATGGATGGAGACGCATGACACCGAGTGTTGGCGCGAGCCAACTCCGAGCAGACGCGATGTTCAACAACGCATGCAACAACATGGGTGTTTGGAGAAGCAGTGATGATTGTTCTGATCCATGGACGTAAACCCTAGACCACAACTCGGGCTGAAATGGCTCACCTTGCTCGAGAGCCTTTGACCGTAGATCTAACCGCAAAAAGTGAGCATAGAGCAACGTCGACGCTCGTTGTGCTTTCGAATCCTGTTCACCACTCGCAATCGCCTTTTTCATCTCGTTCCATTCGTTTCCTACCCTCTTCTCGACTTCCTCCTCTACCTTGTTCAATTTGCCCGCATTCTTGGATCGCAACTCGTACCTGTATGCGCTGCCAACAGCCTTGACGATGTCGCTGATGCCACTCGCTTCGCCGATACCTTTCCAGAACCCCTCCGCGGTCCTTGCCTCGATTCCATCCTTTGTCTTTCCCCTGCTGCCAAACCACCATCGTCCAACCATACCGGGAAGAAGACCGCCGATGAGGATAGCATAGCATCCGAGCACCCAAATGTTATTCTTGCTCTCGATGATCCACGAGGGCAGAGCGATACCCATAGAGACTTCCTGGCGGCCGTCCGGGTGACCATACAATTCATAGTTGCGGCGAATCGTCTCATCTGTGAGACTGTGCTCAAGCGTGTTGAGAGAAGCAAGGAAAGGAACAAGAAGCGGTGCGCTCACGCCTTGTATGCCTTGGTAATTTCTACAAAGCGATTCGCAATTTGTTCTACTGTCTCGTTTACGGTCGCCTTTACCTTGTCTGGGTGACTGCACGCGACGGTCAGAGTGGGCACATAAGGATAGGTTCTGATGGGCAGTACGCACTATACTTTGGACAGTTTTTTGAACAGTGACTTTATTTCCTTTTCCGTGACACCCTAGGAGGAAGAGGGATGAGCGTGGGCGGCGTGTGGCAGGTGTGCGCGTACGGGTGAGATGCCCAAGATGTCGTATGGGTCATAGACCTTGGCTGCACCGTCAGAGTTGCGCGCTCTGTGCACCAAAAAGGCTAGGAAAGACCATCCGAGGACGAGAATTACCGTTCTGGCAGCCAGTCAGAACGACGGTCGAGGTGCAGAATAAGACGGACCTCTTGGTGAGCTTGGGACTGAACACGGACGACCTGGATGGGTCGAGGACCTTCTTTCTGCGATCGAGACATGGTTTGCACCCGCAACCGCGTATGCGTTCTTCGGGTCGTTCTGTCTGTGGTGAATACGCAAACTAGAAGACGGAGAAGAGCCGTACTTGCGGATATGCGTGCGATGGATGCGAGTGACATTGGTATGAGTAGAATTGCGAGTACGGATATAAGAAAGTAGGCTGCCATGTTGCCAGCCTCGTCATAGTGGTAGTTGGCCATCGCAGCGTTGAGCAAGTAAAAGAAAGAACACCTCCACCTCGCTTTTTGACGTGGCCCGTGCGAAAATGTCGTGTCCGACAGGGGAACTCTGGCTTGATCTCGTACGGCCATGTCGACCGCACACAGACCAACATGGGACCCAGCTCAAGCACGCGAAGTAAAGGGCGGTTCAAGACAATTTTCAGTGCGCGACATGGCTGCGCACACAAAGCTCAAATTTAGGTGCGTTTGTCGCCTTACTCGCACTACACCACTACCACAATTACCCCACGAGCAGGCAGCCCGGTCAAACAGCCACAGGCGACGTCGCGCGACGAGACCTCCGTGCAGAGCTTCTCGCAGCTGAGGAAGAGGCCCGGAATAAGAAACGTAAGGCCGAAGGGCGGCTCGCTGCGCCTGCCGCCCCTGCGAATGAACCTGCCACCGACGATGCCGCCAAGCGCCGGAAACTGCTCCAAGAAGCCCTCGAGCTGGACAAGGACGAGGACGAAGACGAAGACGAAGACGAGAGAGTGGGAGAGGATGGGAAGAAGGCTAATGGGGGTGAGGAGAGCGAAGAAGAGTCTGAGGACGAAGACGATGATGAGGACGACACGGACGAGCTGCTCCGCGAACTCGAAAAGATCAAGCGCGAACGGGCAGAGGAAAAGGCACGTCAGGAACGCGAACAACTGGCATCCAAGGCGGAACAGCTAGGTCAACCACAGGGTCTGAACACGACCCTCCCGGGAACGTTTTCGGTGAAGAAAAGGTGGGACGACGGTAGGTAGTCCTTCTGCAAAGCATGCCGGCCGAGTCATGTTTGGCTATAGATCTCATCTTCAAGAACCAGGCGATGAACCAAAAGGAAAAGTCGGGTCAGTTTGTCAACGATCTCCTACGAACCGAATTCCACAAGTATGTACCCATCATTTTGAAGACCCTCTTTATCTGATTGTCGGTTAAGAAAATTCATGGCAAAGTTTATCAAGGCAAGTTTCACCTCGACAAATGTCTAAGTTGAATGCTCAATTCTTCTGCAGTGATACCTGCCCCAAGTAATTTAATACACCCCCAAGGCCTATTTCATAAATGGGACCAGGCGCTGGCCGATCGGTCGTCTTCGTGTTCAGTTGCTCGAGGTTCGGCCCTTGACCCTTCTTGGCCGGCTCCATACTGGACGAGACTTGCTTGTACGACCCGTGTAGATCGATTCTGTACAGGGACAAGAGATTTTCGAACATTTGCATGATTTTAGGGGGTGTTTTGGTGCAACGAATCCACAAAAGCGAATCATCCTAACAAATACCATCGGATTTACCTGTGACACATCTTCGAGCTCATATTGCGTCACGCGACTACTTATCAAGGCAAAATTCGATGTGATATGCGAGGGCCACTGTTCCACTAGGATCAGATTGACATCCCTGTCTGATTATCAGTCAAGGGGAAAGCCTGGTCAAGGCTAGAGTGCATGCAAAATGGTATCATGACTATGGGTTTTTACTGCTTTAATTCTGCAGTCATCAATCTTGTCTTAAATTTAGACACAATTGCTACTGACTACTAATGTGATGTATGTCCTTGCAGTAATACTAATACTAATTGCTTGGTGGTGGTAATGCAATGCAACAATATCATTACATAATCGCAACTAGCTTGTTCGATGCGGGTGAGGATATCAACCAATCCACCGCTGCAACCAGTCAAAGTTTGGTTCGCTTTTAGCAACACTCTGTCCAGCACAATTGCGTCCTTCAAGTCTGCGCTTTGTTCGTCCATTCCCGCCTTGCGTGTTTCTTTTTCAACTTCGCTGCGTCTCTCCATCGATGGTTTCGAGTTACTCGACGATTCAGAACTCTCGATCCTTAGGGACGGCGATTTAATATGGTCCGTCGCTCTCCATCTCTTACAGAAAACTGACTGGCGTGCAGTGTAGACGCGCTGGAGACGCCTGCAGTGCCAATTTCGAAACCCGGTGCCAAACGGAAACGACTCTCGTCCTCGTCAAGTTCGTCAAGTCCCTCATCCGAATCTGACACGGATACAGATTCGGATATTGAATCAGAGTCAGGATCGGTTGATTCGTCGTGTCCCGTAACGCGGAAAGAAGACCCCCTCAAAGGGGATGGAAGGACAACACGGACTGTACAACCAAAACCACACGCCCATCTGTATGTTCTGTCTTCGTCGTGTTCTAGTTAATCATCGTGGTATCCACTAGTCCCACATTTGTCCCCCCGGGATATGGCAAACCGCAAACACGGTCTCGAAATCTACGACGACGACTGAAACGAGTTCACGAACGCAACGCAAGGGAGGGATTCACATCTGGTGCAAATGCGATAGTGCGAGGGCAAAACAGCCAGGTATCATCTGTGCCTGATACGAGTGAAGACAGACCATCCGCTCCTACTTTCATGTCATTGTCTCTTCGCAACAAAAACAAGGCTAAAAATTTCAAGTCGTTCATGAAGAGACCACTTCCACCCAAGATTGTTTTTGGCGAGCAGGACAGTGCGTCTGGTGCTGGTGGTGGAATGGTCACATCACAAGTGATGCCGCGGTTGATTCCGCCTTCATTACGCTTGTCACTACCTCCAAACCTATTTGTGACGAGTGTTGATGTAGAAGCTAATTCGCAGAGCAAACATGCCCAGCGCGGAGACGGGCTCGAAGAGGGAAATTGGGGCGATGATGAAGGTGAACCGGAGGTGGACGTTGAGGGGTTGAAGTCGATTGCGGAGAAAGAGTGGGACACTTTGGGTAACCTGACGCGCGAGACGCCAATCAATCCTGGGGCGATCGTTGGCTACAAGGTCAGCATGATCACTAATGGATGGTGTTACTTGCTCATTCTTGCTATAGGGACTTGGGATCAATCCGGAGACATATACGCCTGAGCAGTTACTCACTCTCGGCGTCGTGGTGCAGTGCGGGGAGGAGGCAGTGGAGGTGCGGCCGTTGCGGGCCGTGTCGTTCAGCGGGCCGGTGGATGCCGAGGTTGTGAGTTATGCGTGGGAAGAAATTGAACCCGGAAATTGGAAAGTTATGACGTCTCCATTCGGCATCGGCATCGGCATCGGCAAGTGATTCCGGGATCACCCGAGTCGCTCGTTTTCCTTTTTATTTGCTGCGTCGAGTCAAAACTGTTGTCGTCTTCGTCGTCGTATTCGACATTACGCGCGGTTTTTTTTTTTTTTACCGCTGCTGATTCGATTCGCGTTTTACCAGCTTGTACGCGACAAAATGATTCCAAAGCTCTTCCTTCATACTTCTCGCGCCGTCGCGCTCGTGCAAAACCAGTCGGGTGCTCTTCGCAACGTCCTCCAATCAACCCCCGCAGCCAGCGCTGGCTCTTCTTGGGGAAGCGCAGGCACCGGTGCTGGCCCAGGCGGTGCCAAATTCCATGCCGGAGGCAAGTTCTACAAGGGCTATACTGTACGTGTCTTTTTGTCCTGTACATGATGCGTGATTCACTTCCTACTAGGGCGCAGGCCGTGCTCTCACGCAGGTTAACTCTTCCGCGACCCAAGACGGCGCGTCGAGAGCCGATGATGACAAGGAGGATATCAAGGCGTCCTTTGTCACGCCTCTCACTGTCTCCTCAAAGCGTCCCCGCACCCTTGCACGTCGGCATTCCTTCTCGCTCCCTGCCGGCCTCAGTGATCACGACTACATAGGATATAGTGTCTTGCAGATACACTTACGAGAGCGTCACACCGCTGCATCCTCTTCTGGCGCAAAGGATCAGCTGACCGACATCTCTGAACAAGAACCACGTCCGGTAAATGCTTGGTCACCGTTTTCGCTCGCGCTGGATGATGCGTTGTCCAAAAAAGACACGTCCACTACATTACAGCATGTTCGGTGGCTGATTGATTCCTCCAAAGAACCCTCGTTATCATACCCAGAGCCTACCCTTCTCGACTATAACCGTGCTCTTCGTGCCCTCGTTAACATTGGCTCTCCAACCAGTGCAGCCCTTATCGTACCACTGTACAATGCCATCTTCCAGAATGGCTTGACCCCCAATCTCGGCACCTTTGTCACTGCTATCGCTGGCCTTACAGACAGGGATCGTGATGTGCAAAAGTCGCTCGAGGTTCTGTCTCACCGCGCCAAGCGACGTACGATGTCCGCTCTCGGGGACCTTGGTGATGCTGCCGTCGAGGAAGCCCAAGTCGACGAGAGACAAAAGGCTATCTTGCTCGCAGAAGACAATTTTGGGTCCGCAATGCGTATCTTTGAAGCCGCTTGTGTTGCTGTTCCGCAATCGGCACCTGACTCTACCCCAACCTTGGTTGCTTACTTTCCTATCAATGTGTACCACGGTCTCCTCCGTTCGTGTGCAGCCCACGCAAACATTGATGCCGCCATTCGTGTATACGCGCAACTAGAAGCTCGATCCCGCTCTCCTACAGATCTTATGTTCTATTACCTGTTGTCGACCTATGTCAACGCAGGTGATCTTGCGGGTGCGAAAGAGGTCTTCAAAGAGTTCCAAGATTTGGGTATACGTGGTCTTGTAATGGAGGTCGAGCGACAATTCCCGATCCAGCTCAGGATTTGGAACAAGATGATTCAGGGTTATTTCAAGGCCGGTCAGCCCGCCGGTGCACTCAGTGTACTCGAGAAGATGATGGACAGTGGCCGTCCTGAGAAAGGTAACATTGTTTGACGCAGTATTCTTGCGTGTTGACACTTCGACAGGTGATCTCGCATCAATCCCGTCCCCTGCTTCGTCAACATTCACGACAATCATCAGTGGCTTCTGCAACCCCTCATCGGGCGAGCCTGATATGAAGACCGCGTTGTCATGGTTCGACCGCCTCCTCCAGCAGCCTGCTTCATCCAGTCATAGCGATGAACCCACTCAAACCCCTTCCCGCCCTGACCAGATCTGCTGGAGTATCGTGCTGGATGCCCTCGTGGAAGCTTCATCCGAGCACGGTGACTATCTTTGGGACCTCAACAGGCTATATGACATTTTCATCGACTGTGCTCCAAGGGATCGTCTAGGTACCAGAGTTTCGGACACACTCGTGATTCTCGAAGCAAACCTTCGTGTGCTCGAAGAGTTCGCAAGATCACGTCAATCCAATGCGACGAGGGAAGGCGAAGAAGCAAGACAGTCTGCAGATTTCATTGGTAAACATCTCCGTAGAGTCGCCGACCAACTTTTATATGTCAAGTCTGGTAGAAACCTTGCTAAGTACAAGGCTACCATATCGAAGATACTGTCTGCCTATCTGGATACTGTTGCAGCCATTTCCCCGTCTGCTCTCGCTGTTGAGCAAATGAGCTCCTTGCTGCCCTTTGTCGCGTGGCTTGGCTTCCCTACTTCACCATCAATTGCTCGTCCTCTCGTGCAAATCTTTATGTCTGCTCCCCGAAAGCCCGATTCTGCCTCGGATCTAGAAGCGATTCTCTTATCTGCGCTCTCGCTCCCTGTAAATGCCTCTAGTTCAAATGCATCGGAGCCTACACATACTGGTTTGATGTCATTACTACAAGTCATGAGCGACACAGGGATCGATTTCCGACAAGTGTCCAGCAAGGCTCAGGTTACTCTAACTGATGCGCTCTACTCTACCTATGACGAGCGCGAGGTTTCTCGGTTTTTGGATGGTCTTGCGCAGTCTTTCAACCGTCTCAGGATGCCCCTTACTGAGCGGACGAATGAAGAAGATGGTGTCCCTCGCACTCCTATTCCACCACAACCCTACCCCGACTACCCTCCACCTCCAACACATATCTTCATTGATGCGGAACTTAGTCGACAAGTCGATCAATGGTTTCCTTCGCATCCATCAGTCACAGTTAATGACAGCTTCAACACGCTCCAAGCAGCCATCTCCAAGAATCCACCCCGTTATCCCCACCCGGCCTCTTTGGGAAAGCTGATCAACGGGCTCGGACGCATAGGAAACATCGCTGCAGTACAGTCTACATATTTAGTCGCGCAACAGGTTCTTTTCTCGCCATTTTTAGCTCAAAACCCGACTTGGCAATCGCAGGCCTGGTTCCAGATCGAAGACAACATGATCATTGCTCACGCACACGGAGGTGACATGGACGCTGCATTTGCACACCGGAACCGGGTAACTGCTGCAGGTGGTGTTCCCTCACCGGATGCGTATGGGTCCTTGATTGAGTGCGTCAAGGACACTACAGATGACACTTCGAATGCTATGGCTCTCTTCGCGGAATGTCAGATGCTTGGTACGAAGCCTAATGTCTACCTCTACAACACGATCATCTCCAAGCTCGCAAAGGCGCGCAAGGCAGATTTTGCATTGGATCTTTTCCAGCAAATGAAGGCTAACCCCTCTCTTCGTCCGTCGTCCATTACTTATGGCGCTGTCATTGCTGCATGTGCGAGGGTTGGCGATACCGTGGCCGCTGAACAGCTGTTTGCAGAAATGGAAAGCCAATCCAACTTTAAGCCTCGAATTCCTCCGTACAACACGATGATGCAGCTGTATACGCACACAAAGCCAGACAGGGAGAGGGTGCTGTTCTATCTAAACAAGATGACAGAGGCCAACGTTCACCCGTCAGCGCACACATACAAGGTGGGTTCTTCATTCTTATTTCCTTGATCAAGCCTGAGGCATGCCGTAGCTCCTCATTGATGCGTATGGAACCATCGAACCTGTTGATGTGGCTGCCATGGAGGAAACATTTAAGCGCGTCGAGTCGAGCAGACACGTTCGCCTTCAAGGTAACCATTGGGCGGCGTTGATCAATGCTTACGGTTGTGTCATGAAGGACAGCGACAAGGCTATCAGCGTCTTTGAATCCATCTCCTGTCATCCATGCTCTCAGAGTAGTCCTACCTCACTTCCCGATGCCGTTTCCTATGAATCTTTGATCAACGTGCTTGTCACGCACAAGCGGATGGACCTTGCTCAACAGTATCTCGTTCGACTGCAAGCATCGGGTGTACATATGACGGCGTACATTGCGAACCTGTTGATCAAGGGATATGCTGCCGATGGTGCTGTCGAGCAGGCACGGGCTATCTTTGAGAGCTTGGCAGATCCTCCTAGTGGTGTCGCCGCTTCCGGTAACCATGTCCCACATGACTCTTCCCCTGGTATCCCTGCATCACCTGATGCGGTGTCGTACAGAGAGGTGAGCCACGTCAACCCACGAGCGTGTGCCTTGCGCATTTGCTCACGACCTTTTTTTTCCAGCCTTCGACGTGGGAAGCCATGTTCCGTGCGGAACTTGGGAACGGTGACCGCGACCGTGCCGTCGCGCTCCTCGAGCGATTAAAACAACGGTATGCTTTTGAGCATGCTAACAGGAATGATATCCTGACATCTCCCTGTACTAGACATTTCCCAGAAGCGGTGTATAACCGGATACGAGGGATCATGCTCGACGATGCAGTCGCGCCCTGGGGGCAGTCGCCCTCGTCATCCCAACCTGAGTCGCCGTCATGAGCTCTGTGCTTTAGCCGTTTTATACATGGCATCTCTTGCATAACCACGGATCGTTGGTTCGAGGCGCCTGTCGATGAGGCGTCGCTCCATGCCCAAAACTATTCATCTTCGTCTAATCTCTTGTGCCTGTTGCTACTGACACTTTTATCGCACACGCCGAATACGTCCATGATATTGTATTACACGAACCTCTTGTTGCTGTATAATACCATATTCTCACTCGTTCCACGATAATGCGATGCAACAGCGCCGTTGGGCCATCACATTTCACACGGGGGTACGGTTATCCATGTCGATTAAGCAAAAAAAAAAACCGTAAAAATACAAGTGAAACAGTGGGCGCGGATCAATCCAGGTGACCGCGCTTCGTGTATCGCTTTTCTGCCTCCCAGTCGAGAGGCTCGTCTGCAAAGAGGCTGCGCAGCCCCATGACGACGATACCGACGAGGCCGAGGATGGCAAGCACGGTCATGTACGGATGCGCAACGATCCATGCTTCCGTCCGAACGAGTCCGGCGTTGAGAGACTTGTCACCCATATTCAGCACCTGCACATGTCCTCCAGAGAAAAAAAAAGAGGAGAACGCACGTGTACACCCCGCTCGAGCATGTTTTGCGAGTGTTTCGGACGGGCAGTGCCCGCAAAGATCGCGTCGAGCGTCGAGGCGACGCTCACCGAGTTCAACGCGATCGCATGCCCAGAGCCGTCCCTGTCGTAATACAACAAACGCTACCCCGGGAACCCACACATCAACGAACGCGACAAGGGAACGAACGAACGCAAGTCGCTCACCGCGTGGTCCGAGACGACGATCGCGGGCTCTGCCCGCACCTGAATGCCATACATATCCTTGATCCACTTGGCCCACTGATCCGCATCCATCCACGTAAACACCACGTCGCGCGCGCCCTTGGCCGCGGTGGCACTCGCCTTCCCCGCCGCAGCAGCTGCCGCGGTGCGCAACCGCCACTTTTGGGCAATCTCGTGCAATTTGTTGGACACCGCCTCTTGTTGTGCCCGGGGTGTTGCTACGATCAGCACGAGTGGATTGTGCGGCGCGTACATCACCTGCTGGAATACGTCTCGGGAGAGCTCGAACGCTGATGGGAACCGGTGGGTGTACAGCCATGCTCGGAGCGCCTCGGTGGTTGTGGATGCGAGCGAGAGCGTCGCGACGGGCTCACGCGTGTTTGCGTCTTTGAATGCGAGGAGCGCGGAGGGGCGAGGGAGGTCGTATTGGTCAAAGAGTCCGGACGAGGAGGTGACGTAGATAGGCGGAGATCCGAGCAGGAACTGGGAGGTTTTCGCAATATCGTTCTGTCGTCAAACGGTGAATCAGGTTCCGTCAGAGGGTCATGACAAGGCAAACGACTTGCCACGATACGGGAGTCAGACGCGTCGTGGAGTAAGAGGTAGATGACGGGGTTATTGTTTACAGCATTGTCCAGCTCGGACGGGTCGATTACCTGCATGTTTCTGAGACGAGCGATGAGCCGCGTGAGGATGGCAAACGAGGAACGCACGGGCTAGAAGCCTTGTCGGCAAAGGAGACGAGTTGGTCATAGGACCTACCGCCGGTGTATTCCGTCTTGACGCCATGGGCGTAGTAGAACATCATGGGGAATCCGGTGACGCCCTGACTCGTGCAAAGCGCCTTGTGGCTCTCACAGTCCACTTCGGCAATGTTGAGCTTGTGCTGCATGCGTCGCCCGAGTTGTGCCCACACAGGCGCTAGTTTTTTGCAGTGGCCACACCTCGGGTGGGTTAGAGTGGAGAGAGAACGGAGGAAGAAGAACGCTTTACCAAGGAGCGAAAAACTTGATGAATGCGGGTCCTTGTGCAAGGTAACTGTCAAAGGATTGTACATCTAGCGCGACGACCGTTCCAGAGGGATTTGCGTCCGAACGCGGGGTTTGGACGATGAGACGTTCTGGTGGGGACGGTGTTGGCGTTGGTGTCGGTGTCGGTGCGAGCTCTTCTTGTTCGGTCGATGTGGGCAGCGGTGTCGACGCTTTGACCTCATCGTGTGACGTTGCCATGGGTTCGATATGCGCGTTCAGATATTCGACGAGGAGGTGGAATTCCCTGTCACCGGTGTAAGTTTCGACGAGCTCGCCATCGCGGTATAAATTCAATTGTGGGTATCCTGTAACGCCGTTGTCGTTGCAGAGGTCTGCAAAGAGTCAGCATGACCGAACGGGGGGAAAGCGTGTGATGTACGCACCGCCGTTGATTGCGCAGTTGACCTGGGCGAGGTGTATGCCCGGGTCGGGCTTGGACTCAAAGTGGTCGACGACATCGTCCCAGGTGGGTTCAAAGTGTCGACAGTGGCGACAATAGGGCGAGAAATGTTCGACAAACCTGTGAGAAAGGTGGGTGAGAATGAGGTGAGGACGGGTGAGAGCGACGGACCAGAGGCCCTGTGAGATGGACTGGTCAAAGTTTTGTGGTGTGAGTACGTTTGAGGCGACGGCTGCGACGAGAAAGGCGAGGATGATGAGTGTCATGAGACAAGGTTGAATTTGGACGATCATGGAGCTACTCGAAGTCTATCGGTGCCCACAATTTACGCGGCCTGTCGTCTTCACGGGCAAGTTCAAGAACGTGAAGAACGCTGCAGAGATCCGAGCGCGCCTGATCGAGGCTGGCAAGCGACCGGGACGGTTGGACGACGACGACGATCACGATACGGTCGACTTTGCGTACATCAACGCCAAGCTGGTCCGTTCTCGTTCGACAACGCACTGGATCGTCGTTCATCTTTACAGATTACGAGTCCGCTGCATCTGCAGACGGCTGCGGTACAGGCGATGTTTGCATACTACCACAAAAACATGAGGACAAGGTCATTGCACTCAGAGATCATCTGGTATCTGAACCCGTCCAACAATGTGCGTCCAACTCTTCGTCACCAGCAAAAGGCACGGTGACGAGCAACGGGTAGATCAAGGAGGCATTCGAGCGGTATGGCGTGTCGGACATGACGACGGACATGATTCTGATGCACATCTCAATGGGGGAGCGAGAGGACGTGCTAGAGCGGATGCGCGCGGTTGTCGACGGTGAGCTGGACCTGGTGGCGAATGTCGGTCAGCTCACGGACTGGGCGACGGTGATCAAGGCGAGTCGGTGATCAATTAAAAAAAAAAAAATGACGAGATGACTGATGAAATCAGCACTACAAACTCGACCAGGAACCGGCGTTCCAAGGAGTCGTCGGAGACAGTGCAGAAGAACGAGCGAAGATTGAGAATGTTGTTGTCAGTTCAGTGGCAATGAAAACGATGCTGTCCTGAGTTTTTTTTTTTTTTTTCTTTCTCATCGTTAGTGATGGTTGCGATCAACACAGCGATTGGCCGTCTGATAGGAGAAGCGTGGAAAGTCCTATTTACATCTGATTTTTTGTCCTACTATTTCTTGTTTTTACTCGCCCATCATGTCGCTCGTTCGTCCTCGTCGCCATTCTGGTTCAAACGCTGACCCCGCGCTCGATCGCGTCCGTCTGCTCAAAACAGAGCTCGTCCTCGAACCCGATTTCGTACCACCACCGCGTCCAAAGTCAACTCCCATCGATGAACGCGTTCAGCAGCGTCACCGGGCTAGTTCTGCCTCAGATTCAGATCGTTCCGACAAAGAGACCATGCAGATCGACCCCCCACAGACACACGCAAGCCCAACCCGTCCGACGCGTCCCCTTCCCACCTTAAAGTCTCGAAAAATGGCTACCGCCAATCCATCCATGCTCCCCGTGCAGGCACACGTACCAAAGCCTGGCTCACAGCGGAGACTCTATGTCGTTCTCGAGCATGCCTGCCTGGAAGCGTACAGGGTCACCAGCGGCGCAAAGTCAAAAGGTGCCAAAGAGGGCGAAGTCAAGTACACCCTCCTGAACTGCGACGATCACCAGGGTATCCTCGCAAAAACTGGAAGGGACATTGCCGACGCGCGTCCCGACATCACACATCAGGTACTACGACTCGTTCGTCCACGTTCCATCACTGACACACGCTCTTAGTGCCTATTAACCCTCCTTGACTCTCCTCTGAACAAGGCGGGGTTACTCCAGGTCTACATTCATACCGCCAAGGGGGTCCTTATCGAAGTCAACCCACACGTGAGAATACCGCGCACCTTCAAGCGGTTCAGCGGTTTGATGGGCATGTCTTTTTCGCTCGGTTTGCTCATTGAACTTATCCCACGTCAGTGCAACTACTCCATAAACTCTCCATCCGCGGTGTCAACGGCCCCGAAAAATTGCTTAAAGTTATCAAGGTCCGTCAGCTTGGCGCAGGCGCGATTCCATAACTAATTGCGGATCCAGAACCCTGTCACGGACCATCTCCCTGTCAACACCGTCAAACTAAGCGAGTCCCGCATTCGATTCGCCATCTCGGCCGAAGCGTACTGACATTATCTCTAGCACTGTCTGGTGACGCTCAGACCATCAAATTATCAAAATACTTGCCCACACTCCCAGAGACACACTCCATCGCCGTATTTGTCGGTGCGATGGCCCGTGGTCGGGACGATTTTGCCGACCACGTCGTGGACGAGAAGATCAGTATCAGTGAATATCCTTTGAGCGCATCAGTGGCATGTGGCAAGGTCTGTTGACTTTATGCCGACGATCAAGACAACTGACCGACCCTCCCAAGTTTTGCTGCGCTCTCGAGGATCTATGGGATATTGTGTGATACGCTCTGACCGTCCGCAGTCTGACGGTCTATTCACCCTCCTAAAAAAACCCGTGATAGCCTCGGTCCGTTGCGTTTCAGGAAAAACAAAAAGAGTAAAACCCTACAGATGTCCGGTCACGTTCCCTTGATCGCATTTCAACCTGCGCTGCTCCGACATTTGTACGATTGCTGTTAGATGGGGCGCATCGAGTAACTGGTAGATAGAACGCGGGGCCCGTCGGATTAGATGATGTGTGCACGACTCAACTCGTGCAAACCGAAAATCCAAGTTTATGCTTGTGTGCTGTGGTGTGACCTAATCCAGACCAGATTCGAACCACCGCCTCCTCGAACTTGCCGTCCTTTTCTGCTTTCCACCATGTCCTTTCTACAGCCTGCCAGCGTCAGCCCTCTCCCGGAGGGCATCACAGACCCCAACTACAGACCTCTGTCCGGTAGACTTGGCAATCTCACGCCAGCACAACAACACGCCCTCGATAACCTCAAGAAACACCTCGTGGACGAAGGTCGTTTCGTACCAGACCGCATGGACGATGCAACACTCCTCAGGTATCTATCAATTCCCGATCCTGCCCCCGATGTCCATTTGCACGCCCCAGCGTCTCACCGATCTCCTCTGTTTTTCGCAGATTCCTCCGTGCGCGCAAGTTCGACATGGCAAAGACAAAGGCGATGTTGTTATCCGCCGAGCAATGGCGGAAAGAGTTTGGCGT
>JBBPKO010000143.1:29429-46942 GCA_038089295.1 Xerocomus amazonicus
TTTTTATCATGTTGTAGAAGCATTAGTGCGTTTCAAGCCTCTGAAAGCTTGAAACGAAGCAGGAATGAGCAAGATATAGAAAACGTTTTCTTTGTGTCACGCTGAACCGTCACCCTCTGTCACCCGCCGGCTGGTGCCTTAGCTGACTTTAAAGCTGACTTTGAAGTTCCCCTAGCCTGCCGAGCGAGCGCATGCCAATGCCAAACCTGTGTGACAAGCTCGCTATGGCTGGCTGCTTCGAGTTCGCAAATCAAACAGTGACACAGCAACAGCTCAGCAAGTACGTGGTCAAATTGGCAACCGCAGCAGAATGACACTGTGCTGCTGCCAGCGCTCCCAATCAGCTCCAGTGCCATCAATGACCCCCAGCCCGGAGCCTCTTCCCCGTCCCAACATACTACACTCACTCGATACCACCTGCACATTCGACACACGACACACACAGCATACACAATCATTTTCCGCACAACTTCTATGATACCATTGATACGTTTATCATCTTCTAATTTGGATAGACAATTCTATGTAAATACTGGCATTCATCACTCATCATTTGAGCCCCCGTTTTCCTGCCTGAGCATCCGCAGTGGAGTTTGATTGCAGCACGTTGTGACCGAATGTGACCATTCGTGACCCATGTGACCGCCGAAGTAATGGCGGGCAGGCTGAAACAACGGATAACGCGTGGGACTGTTACCATGTAGCATCCGCCGATCTGCGGTAAATCAGAATCCGCTTTCATGACTGCTTAGCAGTGATCTTCACCGTCGGAGTTATGCGGATGCTATGCGCACCTGTCAACGAGTCCGGCAGCGAAACGACCGGATTGATGGTCCCTTTTATTGAGTTGCGTACCAGGAACACGAATTCCCTACTACAGCATGCGGCGGCAGCCAGCCTCAGTTGCGGACCACACAAGTTTCTGTGACTCGCTCTCTATCTCCCAATGATCTGGCACACATCGGTTGATTATCCAACTGTGGGAGGCAGTGTTCAACTTCACTCAAACATTCGTCCTCTGTCCTTCTGTGTGACACTACTACGTACAAAAGTACCAATCAAAGGTTGCCAAACTACTTCAACATCATGCACATCATTTCCGTGTCATGGCGTGCGTCTTCTTTTGTAGCAATAATACTAATTCATACACAATATTGAACATCGCTGATGAGCCACTTCTCGTGCCTTCAAGTTATGCAGTAATCGGGCTGTGACTCAATGCATCATATACGGACAGGGCCAACCCGGGTCCGGACATCTTTCCATGTCCAATTGTATGATCAAAATCGGGGAATCTGGCGATGGACTCGTCGATGACCGGCCAGTTAGATCATCAGACCAGCCATCGGCGAAGCTTTGGGGTTCGAGGGGCCGAGTCGGAGGATGTTTGCTGTTCGTCTCTGTTTGTGGGTTCATGTCCACATTCGAGAGCGAGGGGGGGCTTACCGGTCAATCCACAATACCATAGCTAGCCATTCTGCCCTATTGCGCAATGTTGACGCTGTGCAAGGGATTGAATAAGGGCCATACATCCGTGAACATTCGAACATTGCCCACCAACCTGTATCAAAGTGGAAATGCTTGGCGCTGTTACTAGTTACTGCGTGCTCAAAATGAATAACCGGGGAAGACTGAGGCGTCCTCCAAATGATAATTGATCCAGGTTGACATCTGGTGCACCACCGCGTTGTAATGTATTCATTACACACTGCCCCAATTACCTCTTTGAATCGCCACATCTTGGCAGCTATGCCTTGTTCTACCCGATATGTGGTAATGCAACCAAGAGGTCTGGCATCCAAACCGGCGTTTGGCTCCCTAACTTAAGATTATTCTAGATGATATCTATTTACTTGAGTTACCTTGCTTCTTTGTACACACGAGTCTAGCTCGAAGGGTCCCTGGTTCTCAGGATCACCTACCTCCTTCATCCTGACCCACAAACCATCCTGCGTCACTAAATCAAAACTGCTCGTGACAGAAAAAAGGAGGCGTGCTCAAGGACCTACTTGAACGTGACTCCGGGTGATCACTTTTTCCAAACCCTTCCAGCCGGGGGCACGTGTCCTCATGGGTAGCTTACACAGGAGGATATAATCGGAGGATTTCTTTGTAGGTTGTAACCAATGGTATAACCTAGAGGGTTCAACACAACGTACCATTAGTGACTGCCTTCGAATACTTTTTTTCATGAAAGTCCTGATGTAGGAGTCCTTGAGTCGCCGACCACATCCAATATTCCTGGCGAAGTTTGTGGAGCACGCCGGGTGTTGGGACAGCATCCAAACAGCAAAGAGTGGCTGCAATCTATCATAAAAGAGTATTTCATGACATGGAGTGTACAGTTTACCAACAAACTCACCGTGTCTCTCCCTGCAATCATTATATTCAAGATTTCGTCTCTGATCGCGGAATGACCTATGAAAAAAGTTGAGTGTATGATGCAGTGCGGGAGAACGAGCTACCCACCTTCCGTGTACTGAACGAGATGGTCAAGCAATGTTTCTCCCTCTATGGCCTCCTTGTCATTTTTTCCCCGGGAACCACCCAGTGCTTCCTCCAGGATCGGGCCGATGAATTCATGACAAACAACGTTTCCTTACCTGATCACTCCAGAATTCAGACAAGCGCCAGTTAGTTCTGACATTTTGGCGAAGCGCAGTGACCGACTGTGCCTCCGGGAATGCATGGAAAATTTTGATTAGCAGGGTTGTTCCTGGATGGATCATTCTTGGACACTGGTGAATTGAGAGGATAAACGAGTCCATCAGCAAGAGAACAAATATCCTTTCCAGATAGGAATTCTGTCGCACAGTCCAGGGTAAATTGTGAAACTGTATCCTGTAGTAGAAAGTCATGAGTAATCACAACCTAATACTGGAGGGCAAAGTGTATAGCACCTGAAAGTCGACAGGGTAATCCTGTTTAAGCCTTGCTTTCGGTTGTCCCGGTGCACCATTGGCACGCTTTTCGAATATTTCAAAGTTGCTGATTCGGTCTCTGGTGAAAAACGGCCGAGTCGTCGAGCGATAAAACCTAGCGTAAAAAAGACATTTAGGTATGTCATGTGCGCATGGGTACTGTTTTAGCATACTTCCATATATCCCCTATGGAAACGTTAATGAACGGAAAACGAAAAGGGTGAAGGTGATTATACCATTTGGAGTTAAAGACGGAGGGAAAAAGAGATGTCACTGGTTGCTGGCCCCGGAAGACGACTTTTAGGTTGGCCGACACATTATCTAAACTCCACGAACCCTTGGCAAAGGAGTCGAAATTTGTCGCCAGAACTACCTATGATATTTTTAAGAATAAAAGTCCTAGACAATAATGATGTTCTTGCCCTTACAAGCTCTGGCTCCGTTGTAAAAATCTGCAAACCCTGTGACCCGTCAGCGGTTGAGTATATTCTCCCCAAAGAATGCTAACGGTTCCCATATTCCTGACATTCCTTTTCAAACACTTCCCCTGCATGGGGGTTAACAATGCTTCGAGGAACAGCTCGATCATGCATGCTCAACTATCTATCGCGCAAACTCCGCACCACCCTTCCAGACAGCAGATCTAGGCCACCTGGCTATTTGCCAGGTGTCCGAGGGGCCAGGATAGCACCATTCATCACAGCCCAGTGTTTATCACGTATATCTGCATATAAAACTTTTCCAGCCAAAACTAGTGGAAACGATGCGAGATAAAGCGGCCACTCGATCCAAACGGGCACAATCAGATCGAAAAGTACTTACAAAGGTTGACTCCACCAAAGACTAAGCTGGCGGAAGAATGATGTGGGGGGCGTTTGAGATGACGAACGTGATCCCAAGGGGTAGTTCCATTTGGGCACAGGGGATGATCTAAAGCATGGCGAAACTGGCATAAAAATTCTATTGAGCATGGGATTGCCACGGGGCTCCAGCCGAATTGTCGTCAATGCATCTGTGCTGCGGTGGAAACATCACGGGGCATACATACGTATGGGGGTTTCCAGTCATGTCACTTGTGCGCTTCTGGCTGTTGACAACGTGAAGTGGTAGTTTTCACTGATTCGAGGGGGACGGGATTCCACTAAACAGCGCGCGCAGCGTAGGTCCAGGGGTCCAAACAGTTAGCAAAGACCCGAACTATGTCCTGCAATATAGAGTGATCTGCGGATTCTTGTTCTTTAACGACCTTTAATGACTAATATTAATAGCAGGGGTGGTTTGGTGCAGGGTCCACGCTGAACTGATCGGGAACCCTTTAGACGCCAAGAACGAGGACCATGTATATGGGGGATTATAAGATACGCTCTGGTGAAAATAACGTGCAGATTTGAGTGGAACAGCCCTATTATGCTTATAGTAGGCACCATCAAGCTGACAGGAGACTAAAACCCGCAGCTCGTTAAGCACTCTCCCAAATTCTTGATAAAAAACAATGTTCGAGCCGAGGAAGTGGTGAGATAGTAAGAAGAAATACACAGCATGGTAACTGGCATACACATCACGTGCACTCCATATACATAGTCGCTCTTGTCCTCCTCGTACCTCGTAGTCGTCCAGATAGATTGTGGTCCAGTACTGTTTCCGCCCGATCCCTCAGTGTTCCCCCGCCATTAGCCACAGGTGGGCTTTCATCGATGCTACAAAGGGGAACTTGCCGAGAGAGGAACACACAAAGAAGGGTTGGCAACGCCACATCGAACTCAAATCATTCAACTTGCTCACACAAATATTGCCAAAGACCCTTGTCGCGTGCAACCTTCTCGTTTGCACCTTGACGTCATCCAATTGGGCCAGGTCTTGTGGTATGGAAAAATTGCGCATCCGCGTGGTAGGAGAAAATACATGTGTAGGGAGTAAAGGGTCGCATAATGGATGGTCTGCTGCTGCTCGATCTCGGGAGATGCTGTGGCGAAAAACTCGAGCGATTGGGTAGTGTCTGAATCATATGTGAACCGAACGTTTGAAGGTTCGCCGAGGCGAGGCAAGCCGCAACACACATGTCGGTATCGAGTTGATCATGGTCGAAGAAATGGTTAGCACCAGAAATTGGAGTAATTAAATTTGACAGGTGGGGGGATGTCATGAGCGAGTAGAGCAAGACCCCCAGTAGGCGTACAAGCAAGTCACGCGCACGTCAAGGAAATGAGAACGTGTTCTAAGTTTACAGCACAGGTACCATCACCACTAGTCTCCAGTGCAAAAAAAAACAGCAAATACATAAGGGAGTGCGAGGACAAATAAATAGCAGGAAGCTAGACTGCGATTGGAGGCAATAGAGTGGTGTCATAAGTGTCCGTGGGAAAATTACAAGCGTTTATCTCTCCTTCCATGTAAAATAATCGGTAGGCTTTCATGCTTCATCGTAGTGATTGCGCCCAGGAGTCGATGAGACACAAACACGGACCACCACTCGTTCTTGACCAGACGAGATCTGCATCTCACAAACGCGAAGGATATTCAGGGCATGTGCGTAAGGGGAAGCTACCGTGCAGTTCACGAAGAAAGCGAGTTCTCAACACCCCCTTCTTGCATTCTAACCCACAACCCATCCTACGCCGTCATTTTAGTATCCTTCACGACGAAACGATATAAAGGGGTTCTCAGAAAACTTACTTCAACATAGATAGTGAGGTGATTGCGAGCGATCACTTTGTCGACACCTTTCCGACCAGGGGCGTTCGCCCACTCGGCCGGTGCAAGTGTCTGTACATCTTCCGCAAGAGAAACCGAGGAAATAACTTGAAACAATTTGACAAAGAAATAAGACACCTTATTGTACGCAAACTATCGAACAGCCGAAATGTCAGAAGGTAAAATACGGATAACCTGATGGGACATATACCTGTTGACCAAGACATATTCTCGGGCCTGCATTAAAAGGCAAAAAGATGAATGGGTTCGGAGTCAGATATTTGTGGAGCCGTTCATCAAGGAATCGATCAGGGTCAAACTCGTCCGCTGAGAAGCGCGGATGAGCACAATATGAGCAGGAGAGGATGGTGTGTGACTCTTACCGTCCGGACCCCAGAGATCCTTCCTACGGTGCATGAGGAACACAGAATAGCTCACACTGAAACATCTCGTTTCAGCACGGCAAGCGACCATTAACAGGTGTGCCTTACCGTGTGTTGGGGGGGACATAAACGCGTTGACCACCTCGACCAGCAGGAAGAACGACCGATTCGATACTCGTTCTAGTAGTCCATGAGCTTATACCCACTACCGCAAACAGTCGTCATACCTATCATTGAATGGACTAAGGAACGAATTAATCAGTACTCCTATTTTTGTAGGATGTTAAGGGTAGCTTACACAGGGGGGTACAGTCGAAGGGTTTCTTCATAAGCCGTTAGTCAACAGCGTGACGGGAGGATTCGACAAGACTTGCCATTGATGACCGCCCTCAGATACTTCATATCCCGCAAATCTTGGAGTGTAGGAGTCCTCGAGTCACCAACCACAGTCAAAATTTCCTTGCGGAGTTTGTGGAGCGCGTCACGGTGTTGCGACAACATCCAAACGGCAAACGTCATGGTGGCCGCAGTCTATCGCAAAAAAAAAGATCAATACGTTTAAACACAAAATGCGAGGTCTATCCACTCACCGTATCCCGGCCTGCGATCATGATGTTCAAGATTTCGTCTCTAATCATGGTACGATCTATGAACAAACTTGAATGTGTGGTGCAATAAAAGAGGGCAGACTGGGTTGCCTACCTTCTGTATAGTTGACAAGATGATCGAGTAGCGTTTCTTCCTTTATAGCTTCCTTGGCATTGTCCTCGCGAACTAATCTAGCTTCTTTAAGCGACTTCTTCTTCGATAATGCATCGTCCAAGATTGGGTCGATGAACTCGTAGCATGTACGCACGTGCTTCTTCACACGGTCATTCCAGAATTCTCGCAGCCTCCAGTTTTTCCCGTAACGGCCCCGAATTACCGTCTTTGATTGTGCTTCAAGGAACGCATGGAAAAATCTGTTAGCGGAGTGGTTCTGGAACGCATCGTTCTTGGCGAGAGGTGACTTAGGGGGATAAATGAGCCCGGCGGAAAGGGAGCGGGCATCTTTTCCGAACAAGAATTCCGTCGCAGAATCTAGAGTAAACCGCGAAATCATATCCTAATCCATACCGTGAGCAGGCACAGGCCCACGCTAGACAAGCAGGGCATGTACCTGGAAGTCAACAGGGTAACCCTGTTTAAGCCTCGCTTTCAGTTGTCCTATAGCATCGTTGGCGTGCTTTTCGAATATTTCAAAGTCGTTGATTCGGTCTCTGGTAAAGAACGGACGAGTCATTGAACGATGAAACCTAACATCAAGAAAAAAAAGATCTCAGTTCGTGATGATGTCGCCGGGTACTATTGGGCATACTTCCATATATCACCTGCGGATTGTCGATGAGCAGACAGAAATAAGAGGAAATCAAAGTAACCATACCGTCAGAATTGAATACACCGGTTCCCAAAAGGGAGAACAAGATGTCGTGCGAGACTGGCCCTAAGGGAAAGCTTGCGGATTGGTTTTGCCTCGACGTCAACAGCCAGACAAGACTGACCTTTAGCGAAAGAGTTGAAATTTGTCGCAAGGATTGCCTAATGATGCACTTGAGAATAACGACTGTGGCCAATAATGATGCCCTTACCTTGATATGTTCGGGCTCAGTAGTCACGATCTGCGAACGCCAACAGTCAATCGCGACCAAGCGAGTACGGAAGAAAGACATGCCCTGCTCTCCCAAAGGATGTTGAGTGCGATTGTATTACCATACTCTCTGCATTCCTTTTCGACCACTTCCCCTGTGAGGCGGTGAACAGAGCATCCCCATAGAATAAATCACACATACCCAAGTATCTACCGCGGGGGTTCTGCGTTCTTGCAAGCAGCCGATCTAGGCCGCCCGGCCACTTATTTGGCACTTGAGTGGCCAGAACGGCACCTTGCGTCGCGGCGCGGCGTTTATCGCGAAAGTCTGTGTATGCGAAGATCCCTGCGAGAACTAGCGGAAACGACGCTAGATAAAGTGGCACCTCGATCCAAACGGGGATGGCCGCGCTAAAGAACGTTCTGCAAATACTGATTCCTCCTAAGACAATGGCTGGTGGTAGGATAGCGCGGGGAGCGTTCGCAAAGATGAATGCGATTCCAGGAGGCAGTTCCATTTAAGTAGAGACAAGTTATGTTAGAGGGGTTCTGTGGAGTGACTAGGTACGTGCTGAGGGGTTTATATAGGACGAAAATTTGGAGAGCATGTGTTTGCATCGGTAGCCATTTGGCCGACCACGTCACCGTATCAACACCGGCGGAGGGGGCGTTACGGAACGAACAAACGAATGAAGCTTGGAAAGCCGTGTGTCGGGTGTTCTTGAAGACTGCAGGCAGTTGTTTTCACACATAAGCAACAGGTAGGGTAGGGCTGTAGCACTGAAGAAACGAGAAGCTCGAAGGTCAACAGAGAACCGGAATGTTGTGCTTTTGGAGTACACTACAGCTATACGGCGATGGCCGGCAACATCAAGGGGCGTGCGTGGCCTTGACGTGGCCCTTGATCGGATTCTTTTTGAAGAGTCGACACCCGGAAAAAATATCAGATGCACCTCTTTGGCGTGTGAATACGGGCTTCGTACCGACCAGGACCACTTTTTTGACATTGGCTTTAAGTGATGATACCGTGATACGGACTAATCTGGCAGGAAATTCACAACCCTGAAAGTTATTGCAACTGCAACCCGTTTGAACTGGTCCCAGTTGGAGTCATGATCAGAATCCGTGAAGATATCTCGGAAAGGTCGTCGAAAAGAGTACAGTCGTAACGTATTAGCGGTGAGGTAGCAATGCGCTAGAAACCGAAAAAAAAGAAAAAAGAAAAGCAGTGGCATTCTATTACATGGATGGCAAGTTCTCATTTATCTACCAAACCGTCCTAGTTTAGAAGCACTCTGTAAAGTGAGTAGATCGGTGAGAGACATGATCAAGACGGCGGAAAAGAACGTACTGCGATGAACGATACCAGGTCCAGACTCATCATACTCCTGTTTAGAGCACCACAAATTCTGGAAAGTGCTGAGGGAGGCGAGGATGGAACCACCAATCCAGACCGAATATTTCCGTTCCGGTGGTGCAACGATCTTGACCTGAAACACAACAATAAGACGTTGGGTGTTGAGACTCTACATCCACGTAACGCACCTTCATGCTCGAGGGCGAGAGCGATGTCAGTTCCTTCTGCATTCGGTCCGCAATACCAGGGAACATGGTGGTACCACCAGAAAGGACAACGTTGCCATACAAGTCACGACGAATATCGAGATCACATTTGAAAATGGAGTTGTATCTGCATCAATGCGATCAAAACTGGAAGGCATTCCGACCTGGTCCCAGCTACTTACGTAGTCTCATGGATACCGGCAGCTTCAAGACCGATGAAGGCAGGCTGGAAGAGAGCCTCCGGGGCACGGAACCTGAACGACCCAGCTCAGTCTTATCATCTCTATCTAAATGGTGTACCAACCGCTCGTTGCCGATGGTGATGACCTGACCATCGGGAAGCTCGTAGCTCTTTTCGAGGGCCGAAGATTGGGCAGCTGTCTGCAGTTCCTGCTCAAAGTCGAGGGCGACGTAACAAAGCTTCTCCTTGATGTCACGAACAATTTCACGTTCGGCGGTCGTCGTGAAAGAGTAGCCGCGTTCGGTCAAATTCTTGGTCAAGTAATCGGTCAAATCACGACCGGCAAGGTCGAGACGGAGAATGGCATGAGGAAGAGCAAAACCCTCGTAAATCGGGACGGTGTGTGTAACACCATCACCAGAGTCCATGACAATACCTGTCGTACGACCTGATGCATATAGAGACAAGACGGCTTGGATGGCGACGTAGAACGCAGGAGTATTGAATGTCTCAAACATGATCTGAGTCATCTTTTCACGGTTAGCCTTGGGGTTGAGGGGAGCCTCGGTGAGTAGGACAGGGTGCTCCTCTGGAGCAACACGAAGTTCGTTGTAGAAAGTGTGGTGCCAAATCTTTTCCATGTCATCCCAGTTCGTAACGATGCCGTGTTCGATTGGATACTTCAAAGTAAGAATACCACGCTTTGACTGGGCTTCGTCACTAACAAAAACCGATGAGCCAATGGGAGGGTAAAGTAAATGATGAAACGTACCCGACATAAGAGTCCTTTTGGCCCATACCGACCATCACGCCTTGGTGACGAGGACGACCGACGATAGAACTGCCGATTTGGTATTAGATCAATTACCAATCCGAAACCCTTAACCACGTACGGGAACACGGCACGAGGAGCATCGTCGCCTGCAGATACGCAAATGAGACACGGATCAGAATGGGAGAGTATGTGAACGAGTACCAGCAACTGGAGGACAAGGTCAGCGAGAAATTTGTGTAAGATTGAAAAGGACATACAGCCAGCTTTGCACATGCCGGAGCCATTGTCAATGACCTGAAGTGAGCGTAAATGAGGATGTTGTGTTATTGGATGAATAGAAACCCACGAGAGCAGCTACTTCTTCTTCCATGGTGGTGTTGGGATGAGCAGGAGTGGACAAGGGAGATGAAAGAGATGGAGGACTGATCTGTCGGAGTATTTCAGCTTTCAAACCCAGTTGGGGCAGTGACATCCAAAACAAGAAAAAACAAATATACCAGTGCTGCGGCGTTCCATTTAGGGCAGGCTATAACAACTACACCTGCCATATTTGGGTAGATCCTCGCCAGGCAGGGTTCTGCGGATTGCGGAGCGCAGTGCTGTAGTATTGCCATCGCTGCGGGACAGGACATGATCATGATGCTATCCTACTCATACATCTGTACCAGATCCTACTAAAGCCTGTGCACAGTAAATGCCATGAAAACCGAAACCGACAACGCAATCCATACTCGCTCTCCCGACTTCCTTCATGCTTTTCGCGTCCAATACTAATAAATAGCTCTTCTCTGCAAACCCATCAAGCACGACTGTCAGCAGTACACCATCATCCTCTGCAGTGCCATCAGGGTTTGCGACGAATATGGGCTCGCCAGGATTGTGTCCTTGTTCCGACCAATATGTCGCAGTGTGCACCTCCGTGTCATACTTGACAATACCGTCGAAAAACGTGCTGAATCCACGGTCACAGACACCATAAATGTATCGCGAACGCCTGGTAAGGAAGCGGGGATTGACTACAGGCAGGTCACAGGAATGCTCGTGCTCCGCAGTGTGCAGGGTCACGGCTTGGCGCGCCTCAGATGGAGCATCGATGGTCGTATTGACGCCGGGTAACCGCCAGCGTCGCAAGAATACCTCACAGCTCTTGTGCTTCCCCCCCACATAGTCGAGTGAGTCGGGGGACGTGGATTTAATCCGGTTAAAGTAAAACCGTTTGAGAACATCGAGATTGTTGTAAATTGAAAGATCGGCAATGATGTCAATCTGTGAGGGATCGGATGGGGAAGGCTCTTCCCAGGCGTTGACGGTGTGGAAGCAAAAGAAGGGGTCACACTCATATTTGGCGACTACACCCTTGCCATGCCGGCGATCAATGACATACCACACCGCCATTTTGGAAGGGTCGAATGGAGCAATAGCCTCAAGCATGTTCTTCTCCCACAAAATCTTTGCACCTCCCCACGAGTACTGACCACCCCAGATACACAAGATGAAGTAGTTCTCAGTAATGAGCGAGGAGTGCAAGTATGCGCCTGGCGCATCCCTGATAGTTGCCAGAATATCTGTCTTTCCTGTAGCGGCAGATACGCGGAATACCTTGTATATCTGCTCTCGACCGAGGGCAAGGTTATAGTTGAAGACGTCCCCAGTAACTGGATCTGACTTGGCATGGGCAGCAGAGAGATTGCCAGTGAGTTCGGGATGAAGAACGGCTTGTGTAGCAAGACCTATCGGCTCAAGTGTCTCGGGGTCTATTTCACGAAACTTGGCAGCGTCCGTCTTGGCCCAGAGAGACTGAATGCTAGACGCATGACCTCCCTTCTTCTTTCCCCCACTCGCAACGACATCCTTTAGACCAGGCGGATTCACAGAGAGTGTGACGCCAATATTGTTTTGATCATCAGATGGCCTTGGTTCCGGAATGAACATGCTCATGACCTTTTTGAAGAAGCTGACACAGGGATCACGCTTCTGGCCAAAACTAAAGCCAGACATCTTTCCAGTCTTGCGGATGCCTTCGATGAGTGGGTCGACACTTCGACGAGAATTGTATATGACACGCGTAGACGAGTCAGACTGGATGATCTGGAAACGGTGGTTTTGCGAGAAACCATCGAACCAATGATCGACGGAAATCGTCTTGCCGTTGTTGGCTTTCACTTGGTAACCACCAGGACCTGTTCGGTAGAGAGTACCTGAAACGTAGGCTGGGATGTTTCCAGACACATTGAGCTCGACAGGCTCCTTTTCTTCGTGAATAACGTCAAACTGCCGCGGGATGCGATCAATGACGTTACGCAACATAAGGCACAGTAAAACGCACCCCAGCATCGTTGGGCCAGTTATTGAACGGTTTGGGCATTGTAAGTTGAGCGCTCGAGCTGGTAGGGGACAGGCAGCGTAGGATATATCACCAACCCCTTTTATACCCGAGGGCTGTGCTACTCTTCCAGTGTACACCTTTGCCACCGGGTGATTTTGAGACATCAGGTTTCTCCCGTCCTTCCTGCCCGTGCCATCTCGCCATGTATGAGGTGCAGCTCAACGTCAGTGATATGATCTTAATCAGTGGCCGCCGGTCCAGCACTGCGGAATGATGCGCCTCCAGGTGCTGGGTGCATAGCCCCGGGGTACGGCACGTGGCACACTGTAACCCATACTTTTGGGATGCGGCCAAATTCACCTGCCCCATCGCTACCCCAAATTCACCCGTGTGATTAACTGTTAATTAGCAGTAGCTGTAATCTACGTTAATCCACCCGTGATTGTTGTGAAATACATGCAAATTCACAGTGAATTGAGGTGATTCTGGACTCTATTCCCATTTCTCCCAATCTTCTTGTGCAGGAGGCACTTTCAAAGTTGGCACAGTCGTGACTGGCGCTCCTGACGACTTACTTCAGGTGCTATATATTGACTTCTGTGTCGCTCAGAATAACTTGGAGGAAAGGAGAGCCGAGATCAACATCCGAGCGACCTCCAAGAGTGAATCTGAGATGGTCAGCACCAACTGCTGTTGGATCCGATTGCTGGTGTGCGTCCAGCCAAGTATTGCCATCATCAAGAGAGCCAGAGGCTGAGGGTGAATTTTGTTCCCCACTGGGGGCGGTGAGACGTGCTCGTGGAGCGGCCCGTCCGATGGATGAGTAGCCGGGTTCATCAACTTGTGAGATATCCCGTTTGCCTAGTTTGGCCTCCACGTCTCTCCATTTGATGATTGGTTCAGCCTCTGGTAGTTTCGATAAGAGTATGCGGAGGGTGTCGAGCTTCACTCGGAAGGCAGGGTTAATTTGTGTCATATGGAGAAAACCACTTAGAACTAGTGAAAAAATTTAGTTTCTCCCCCCTGAATCCCAACTCTGTCAAAAGACCAACTCCAACTTTAATCTGTGCCAAATTCACTTGAATGGTGAATTAACACCCCAGGAATCCCGCGGAACACTAACAACCTTAAATGCGATCCACAATAGTACAGTACAAGGATATTAGCATAATCGATTTTCCGGAGATACAAGCATCCTACTGTGCGATTGCTCGTCTCCGCACGCTGCCAGACGTCAAGAGAGCGACTACGTGGGTACGCCCGCGAAGCCTATGGAGTCCTGAAAAACGGAACGGAAACGAGGTCGTTCTCAGAGTTGCTGGGTCTAATTATCTTGCCTTGGGGGTCTCTCTTGCGAGTGTTGCATGGTACAACAGTCCGAGCGGCTGGCGGTTAGTGATGACGCCCTAAGCTCGTCCACTTATCTGCGGGTCAGCCTCTCCGCTTTCCTAGTATTTCAACCTTGACTTGGTCGGTACGTTGCTTCTTTTTGCCTCGTTCTTGATTTCAGCATCGATCGCTTTCCTCCACTGGACACCCAGCCTTGTCCTCGATGGCGCCTCAAGCTACCTTGCTCGTTCCTACCCCGACTGTGTCTCCTGCACTCTCTACAAGCGCGGCTGCGAAGACTCGCAAACCATTTGTCCCCGAACTGCTCTTGATCTTCTTCGGTGTCTGCCTTGCATACACGCTCTCCTATATCCTCTACCGGATCATCATGTCACGTAGGCGTGCGTCCCACCAAGACGTTCCGGATACCCCCGATCGCGGCGTGTCCCGCTTCATGAGTAAGTCTGTTCTCGTGCACCCAGTGAGTCGCAACGCCGTACCGTTTCGCACACTCTTTCTCCAGACGGTGCCCGTCTCACACTCAGCTTTGGTCATCATCACAAGCCTACTGCGCCAACCTCGAGCGGGTCATCCGACGTGCGTTCCGAGTTGCCTGGCACGCAATTTACCCACTGTCTTCCTTCAATATTTAGATGCTCGACAAGGAGAAGCCGGTCACAAACCCTGCGCACCCCACTCCCCTGGACGTCCCGGCGTCAAGTCCCGCAGAATCATCTCTCACGCCGCTTCTATCCCTGACGCCCACCTTCGCTCTGCAACCCAACCAAGGGATAGGCGAACTCCGGGGCCGACAGCAGGACCCACCTGATACTCAAGCGCCGTTGTCAGCCGCACCACCCTCTCTACCCCTCCCGACCCATCGACCCCTCTCCCGGCTCGTAGCCGCCAAAGTCAAGTTCCTCTCGCATGACCGTGCGGAGGCGATCGCGCAGGATCCAAAGCTCGCACCCGTCCAGGGTCCGCTTCGGCCACTATCCATGGTTCGAAGTACGTCGCGCAAAAAACGGACGACGCTGTTTGGGCTTGGGTTAATGCCTATCCGCGTACAAGGTGGAGATTCACACGGAAGGGGGGACGCGATAAGTCTGTGAGTGTATAATCTATTTTCTTCGACTGCCATTGTGTGAATGTGCGCGTCGTGTACTTTTATTCGGATTCATGTTTTCGGGTTGTTGCGTGGGGTTTGGTGAGACGGAACGAATGTCATATCTAATGGAACATTGATTTTGCGCATTGCGACCAGCAGCTGATTCTGGGTTCTGCCCATCGTTGGATAATGTCTACTCTTACTACATGATACGAGTGATCTCGGCAAGGGCCAATCCGAACATTTTTTCAGAAAACTATGGTAACAAGGACGACATGCAAATAGATATGTGGTAACCAACCTATTCGTGCGGCTCGATGATCTTACACAACCTGATGGTATCAGCAACAACTCCTGATAGTACAAGGACACAACCATATAGCCCATGCCAAGTCGAATCTGGTCTGCGTGAATAAAACCTGGCCGGCCGCAACTCCGACTTGGAATGCCAGCCGACCATCGCCCTCCTCGTCCCCTCACACGATCTCCCATGTGTCATCGCCTAATAACTTCCTCCGCTCATCCACGGGGGGCGTATTACGCGACACCCTACTACCAAACAGCCTCGGCAGCGTGGCGCGACGCCGGACGATCTCGACGACGCCCCGAACCTTGGGCATCGCCGCTTGAAAGAGCTTCTCGCGTGGCGAGAGAATGCTCGTCGGGGACTCGACGGCCGAGTTGGCAGCGGTAATATAGGCCGGGGGAAGAATATCGTCAAACGTCTTTGCGGACTTTTGGTATCGGGACCACTCTCTTAGAGCGGGATCATGGATTTCTGCAAGATGCAGGACGGAAGTGGACCGGAATAAAAGCGGTATCGTCAAGGTCCGGATAGAGAAGAAGAAGAAGGTGTGTGCGTACCTGTAATAGTCACATGGCGGCGGTGCGAGAAAGGCGCAGAGAGAGGCCTGAGAACGCCGTATTCTTCGCCGGGTGCGTTCTGGTAGAGTTGTCCAGAGCGGTCACGGAAGGTGTAGCACTGTGTATCCGCATCATAGTCTATTCGCTTTATTCCTTCTGGGAGACGGTATGTGTCCTATCCCAAGTCCATTAGGTTATGTCGATCGCATTGTGACGTGATATTATTGCATTCACGAGGCCTGCCACCTCAAAAACGCACCTCGTCACATTGGGAAAAGTAACTTTTATGCATGGTTATGATTGTACGGGTGGTGGTGGTTCAAGACGAAGCACGGTGGAGTCAGTGTGTGGTTTGCATGGCGTGGAATGGAGTGTTAAGAATATCTTAGGGGCACAGCAAACATGGCCAGTTTTGCCCCGGACAGCACAGCAAAATTCGCATCACGTGTTCCAGAGATAAAGTGCTGTGCTGGCTTGATGCCCGTCATCAATGATATATCAGACTAAGATGAGTATGAGTATCAAATGTTCTTATCTCATACACGAATGAGGTTTCTTGTGATCGCATAGCAAAAAGTACTCGTCCAACTTCACCGGAAAGTTCCAAGTAAAACACAGCCGGTTCCTTTTACATCAAATTGCCGATGGTTGATGCAGATGGTCGATGGGGTTCTGCTGCCACTGTAATGGCATGATCGGATCCCCACGAACTGGAGTAAGATCGGAAATAGCAACCATGGGTTTGAAAAAGGGACTACTAGCTAGTAATGTTTTGTGCCACTTGGGTTAAGGTTAAAATGGTAATGTGAACTGAGACGCGTCATCCAACCCAGCTTGACCGCGAACATCGACCACGATGCCTCTCGAAGCGACGATGATGATTATCGACAATTCCGAATACATGCGGAATGGTGACTACACACCCTCGAGATTCGATGCTCAGTCCGACGCAGTCAATACTATCTGTCAGACAAAGATCACTTCCAACCCCGAAAACACGGTCGGTCTCATGACCATGGCATACAAAGGGTGTGTACGTGTTTGCTTCATATTTCTACGCTCTATACGTATTCTTGTTCTTGTTCAGCCCAGAAGTTCTCGTGACACACTCAAAGGACCTTGGTCAGATTCTGAAAGCAATCCATACTGCCACATCCAAGATCGGTGGGTCGATAGACATCCCCACTGCTATCAACATCGCACAACTCGCTCTTAAACATCGCGAAAACAAGAATCTTC
Organism: Xerocomus amazonicus; assembly: GCA_038089295.1. Classification (NCBI taxonomy): domain Eukaryota; kingdom Fungi; phylum Basidiomycota; class Agaricomycetes; order Boletales; family Boletaceae; genus Xerocomus; species Xerocomus amazonicus. Next base: position 46,437 of record JBBPKO010000143.1, read on the forward strand.
GACAGCGTATAATCGTCTTCGTCGGCTCACCACTGCAGGGCGCAGGTGCAGATGAACGAGAGATGGTCAAACTTGCCAAGAAGCTAAAAAAGAACAACGTTGCTCTCGATTTCATCTCTTTCGGGGATGGTATGGACGAGGGAGGGTCTAATGTGCTGAAATCGTTTGTCGACAACGTTTCCAGCGGCGACAATTCGTAAGTGCTAGCACTGGTCAAGTAAACAAGCCTTAACGCGGCATCCTGCCATAGGCACTTGGTGTCTGTGCCCCCTGGGCCACATTTACTCTCGGATCTGGTATTGTCTTCGCCCATCTTGTCGGAAGATCGCGGAATACCACCAGAAGCCATGGCTGAAATGGCTGGTCCTTCCGGTTCTGGCAGTGCTAACAACTTTGAGTTTGGCGTGGATCCCAGCCTCGATCCAGAACTTGCCATGGTAAGCTTATTGTGTTACAATTATGTGGACAGAAGTCTAAGGCTGTTCGTAGCCATTACGTATGTCGAT
>JBBPKO010000144.1:0-51631 GCA_038089295.1 Xerocomus amazonicus
TGACCCCATCGACGATGTAGGATATGGGAACCTCACCAGTTCTCCGGTCTTCTCCTCCCTTCGAGAGTTCTTTTGAAAATACGGTGATTTTCACCATACTAAGGGGGTAATGTTATGTTTTCTTCTTTCTTACCCCTATACTTGTTTATCTTTCCCTGATATTCCCTTTTTCCACCGTATGATAACCTTTCCATGGTCTTGTCTATTTATCCCACGACCCGGACGCTATTTCCATTCTAGGCATCGGTTGTTCTTTTGCCTCGTGTCCCCTTTTCTTCCCTTCCCTGATGGTTGCCAAGATGACTCACTATGAGTCCTTCCGCAGCAGGACATAACTTGGTCTGTGCACCAACAGGATATCTATTTAGACTAGCGACCAAGTACATGAACTCCCCAAGTAGTTTCTCCCTTGTATCTTGCGATATACTTGTCAATAGATCCTTCAGTTTCTCCAACGTTTACTCAGTAAACCTCTTGGACGTTCTACTTCCTCGATACTAGATCCAAGACCTCTGGCTTGAGAGGCAACGATACCTTCAGCCCAAAGGCTCAGACTCAGAATCCCCTTTCAGGGCTACGCTAGTTCCTACCCGGACCAAGCGTAACATGAGGGACAATTTTCTTTGGAATGTCTGGGAGCAACTCATTGACAGACAGGACAGGAGTAGGTGGGACAATGAATTCCCAGATGTGTGTCATATTCTCCATAGTGAACACAACAACTTTCCCATGTACTTGGGGTGTCTACATTAATGGGATCTTCTCAGGTTCCTGGTTGATGAATGAATGTCCATTGGTGGATAGGGGAAGTGGGTAGTCCGAAGGATGAAGTGATAGTTTGTTGTCTAGTTCAACGATGAGGGGCAGGGGTTGGTGTCTGGCAGGTATTGAGCAACATTGGGTGAACAAGAGGTGGTGGAGAGGGAGACGATGTGGGGGGAGAAGAGGGAGGAGATTCGGTGATCGGTTGATAAGGAAGTGGTGCAGGGGATGGAGTGTTGGAACAGAGAGAGTGAGTACAAGGGAGGATCGGGTCGTCGTCTTGTGTCAGATACTATCACAACACCCCCGGGTGTAGTGTACATAAGAGAGGGGAGAAGATGGGTGCAACCAGATTGTAGGGGAGCATGTTGACTACATCTCTGAAACGTAGGAGGAATAAAAGATCTAAAGTTTGGATGCAGGCCTGTGCTATGTAGATACTTCCTTCCACTGCCAGGGCAGGAGGTCAATCGTGGGGGGTAAGCTGATGCATCACAAGACGAAGGGTGGAGTAAGTCAAATAGAGATTACATGTTTCTAACATCGCTTCATCAGCAAGTCGGTGGTTGACGATCGCCATCATAAGGATAGCGTCTTGAAGGATGGCTCTGAAGAGAAGATGGCAGGGAAAGATGGGTAGGAGGTTGGCATGGAGTGGAATCGGGTCAGGGAGAACAGGGGATGTTGATGATTTGGCAGACATGATGTTGGTCAGGTGGCAGATAGCAGGCATCCGGGTAGGTCAATGGAGATGTCAAGAGTCCTTATACTCCTACAGGATGGTCCGTGTGCCAGATAAGTTCTCTTCTGGTTCCCATGTATTTTCGGCATGTGAATACCCTTTCCACTTGATAAGGTATTTTTGTCTGTTCTTTTCCCCTTGATGTTGTACGATACGCTCTACCTTCCATTGTTCTTCTTTGTCAATAATCTCCACTAGCAGTCAAAGTGTCAGAGTACCAAATTTGGGAGTGCTGCGGAACATGGAAAGAAGGGAAGCATGGAAGACATTGTGGACCTTCCATGTTGGAGGAAGTTTTAGCTGGTATGCCACAGGGGAGAGAACCTGAGTGATAATGAAAGGTCCTTCCCGAAGGGGATTGAGTTTTTTCCAAGGAGTACTGTGGTGGAGATTGGTAGCTTTTAGCCATACTTTGTCTCCCACCTTCCAGGGGCAGAATTTGCTATGGATCCATGCTTGCATCAACTGTTGAGAGAGTTCATGGGCAGCAGAAGCTTCTCGATGTGCTTTATCTAAGCCATTTAAATGATCAGTCAGCGCAGGGAGAAACGTTCGTCTGAGGAGTGGATAGACACGGGGTTCGTACCCTAGGAGGAGAGAGAAAGGGGAACATTTTGTTGAGGAGTGGACGGATGAATTGTGGTGGAATTGTGCAAAGGGGAGGAAGTCCAGCCAGGTTGTTGGTTCGTTGCCACAGAATAGTCGTAAGTATGTTTCCAATTCCTGATTTACTTGTTCAGTTTCTCCATCAGTCTGGGGATGGTATGCAGATGATAGTGTGATGTCATAATGAAGTAATCGTGCCAATTCTCGAGCGAAGGCTGAGGCAAATTGTGGGCTCTGATCTGAAATAAGGCAGTCATGCAAACCAAAATGAGGGAAAATATGGTGGAAAAAGAGTGTGGTGGTCCCAGCAGCATCAATCAATTTTGAACAGAGGATAAAAACCACCCCCTTAGTAAGCCCATGGTCGACCACAACCATGACAGAATCGAGAGGACCAACAGGGGGAAGACCGGAGATGAAATCGACCAGGAGCTACTGGAAGGGGTGAGTTGTGGAAGAGGAAAGGGGAGAAAGAGGGGGCACGATAGGGGAGGTGAGTGGTTTGGATGACTGGCAGAGGGGGCAACCAGAAATGAAGGACCAAATGAAGGTCGACATGCCGGGCCACCAGTAATCCCATTGGAGAAGAGCAAGAGTATGGAATTGACTACCATGACCACCAGCCAGGGATGTATAGACAGAAGAGACGAGATCGCAGCGGGAGGAAGGAGGAATGTAAAGACAGGAGCGAAAGTAAAGGAGGCTATCCTGGAAGGACCAATCAAGGCGAGAGGATTGGGGGAAAAGAGGGGAATCTTCCCTCATACGCTCAAGGGCAGAGAGGACGAGGGGGTTGGAAGGCGAGGAGAGAGCGATCTTATCGCAAAGGGCAGCATCAATGAGATTAATGAACAGGTCAGGGGGAAGGAGGGTGACATCAGCATTGTCAATGGAGGTATTGGGAGAGGAGGAATGAGAGAGGGTGTTAGTAGGACCCATCACAGAGGCTGGTTGAATGGAGAAGTGCAAATCAAAGTCCTGGAGGAAGAGCATCCAACAAGCCTGTCATCGCAAGAGTCGGTGAGGCTGTTTAAAGTAGGACAAATTTTTGTGATCAGTGTACACTGTCACCAGAAGACCCATTCCTTGAAGATAGTGTTTCCACTCTGTGAGAGCATGAATCACCGCAAGGAGTTCTCGATCATAAATATTGTAGTTCTGCTCAGCAGGGGAAAGTGTATGAGAGAGGTAGGCACATGGGTGGAGATCGCCATTGATGTCTTTCTGTATAAGGACTCCTCCTGTGGTAAGGAGGGAAGCATCTGTCATCACGAAGAAGGGAGCTGTGAGATCAGGAAGCAAGAGGACAGGAGAGGTGGTGAAGAGATGTCGTAATTCATTGAAGGCAGTTTGACATAGGGAGGTCCAGTTCCATGGGTGAGAAACACAGGTAAGGGAATAGAGAGGAGTGGCGAGATGGGAGAAGCTAGGGATAAACTTTCAATAAAAGTTACAGAATCTCAGGAATGAGCGAACCCCTTTTACCATCGTCAGGGAGGCCCACTCTTTGATGGCCACAACCTTCACTGGATCCATACCAATTGAATTATGTGTGATAACTAACCCCAGGTAATCGACCGTCGAAGTGTCAAAGGTACATTTCGACAATTTGAGGTAGAGGGAATGTTCTCGAAGGCAATCGAGGACGAGGCAAGTTCAAAGGTGGTGAATTTCTAATTCAGAGGAATGGATTAAGATATCGTCCATATAGATAACAAGCCACCTCTGCGCCAAGTAATCGCGGAAGAGGTGGTTCATTAACACCTGGAAAGTAGCTGGGGAATTACAAAGGCCAAAGAACATGACTGTTGGTTCAAACAGGCCAAAGGGGGTGATGAAAGCGGCCTTCCATTGATCTTCAGGCTTGATGAGCACTTTGTTGTACCCCCAATGGATATCTATCTTCGTGAAGATTCGTGACCCTCGCAGTTTGTTGATAAGGTCAGGGATGAGAGGAAGGGGATAAGCATTCTTGATTGTATGTTCATTTAAATATCTATAATCTTGACAAGGTCGTAAATTGCCAGTCTTCTTTGGAACAAAGAAAAAGGGGGAAGCTTGAGGCAACTACGATGGAGTGATGCGACCTGTTCGGAGGTTTTCATTGAGGAAGGTTTTACATGCGATCATTTCTTGAGGATTCAATTGATATGTCTTTGCCACTCATGGAACAAAATTTGAGGAAAGAGTTATGGAGTGGTCAAACGGTCGGGATGGGGGTAGTGTCCCTTTGGTTGGTTCAGCGAAAACATCATGATAGGAGGCTATAAAAGAGGGGAGAGTCTGTTCTGCTTTCTCACTTTTCTGGGTGAGTTCTGTGGCAATAGTAGTTTTGGCAATTGTTTTGCTCGTTCTTTGTTGCAATCGTTCTCGACAGATGAACTGTTGAGCGATTTTGTTGTTCGGGGAAGCAGAGAGGAATTGGAGTGCTAGGGGAGGATCATCTGTTTCTTTGTTCAGGGACGGGAAATGGATCGTATTCATTCCCCAGTTGATGGTGGGGTTCATTCATTGTAACTAGGGAAATCCCAAGATGATTTGTTCTTTCCCTATATTCATCACTAGAAGTTCTTCCATCCAGGCAACATCCTGGAATGTGAGAGGGATTCGAGCCTTCCATCAGATACTTCCTCCTCCATTCTTGGTTCCATCCACATTATTCACACGAAGGCAAGAGAGGAGCAGTAGGAGGGGAAGGCCAAGTCATTGAACATAAGCTTTGTCTATGAAATTCCCGAAGGCACCGCTGTCTACCAGGGCAAAGAGGTCGACTTTTTTTTTCACAGCAGAAAGGGATAGGGGAATTCACATCACATTTTCGTTGTTGGGACTAGTATACATTGCTGCTGCTGCTATTTCAGAAGAAGGAGGAGAAGACATCAACTGATCTTTCCTCCTGGTTAAAAACCCTGGACTGTTACTCGAGCTATATCCATTGCTTGGGGATCCTCCTGTTCCCCTTCATAAAAGGACTTCAACGCCATGCGAATATTCATTGGGGTGTTCCCTTTTTCAACGAGGGAAGAGATATAGTCTGTTAATTCTGTATTGGTTGTGGGTACAGTTGGTTCAGCCATGGTTGAGCTGGTATGGGTTACACATATAGTTGGTTGTGCCTGGATTGGGGGTTGTGGCATGAAACGAGAAGAGGATGATTGAAAAAGACGAGGGGAAGAAGGTTGTCATCCCATGGGACAGAATGAAGGGGTGGAATTCCTCATTTCTCCACAATGTCTCCCTGTCCAACACCCGATCTTGTGGCACAGAAAACAACAATTTTCCCTAATATGCTTTGCTTTATTGGTGGGGGAAAGGGTGATAGCATCCACGTCCATCGCATTTAGGTCCCTTCGATGAGCTGCCAAGGTTCCTCCTCGGCGAAGGTCAGCGATGCGTTGTTGTTGGGCATGAAACTTGGTGGCATCAGTGACCCACCTGGTAAGGGTATCAGGGATGATGGTGGACAAAAGGATCATCTGTGACAGTCGAGGGTCTAACCCTCGGGCGAAAGTGTCAATGAGGGTGTTCTGGTCAGTAACTCCTGACCGTGTGGCATGCAACTGGAAATTGGCAATATAATTCTGGAAACCATCCTTCTCTCGGAGGTTCTGTACAGTATTCTGCATCTTTCTTCAGGCCATATCTTTGTAATTGAATGGGTAGAATGTCTTCCTGAAATCATCCATCATATTGTCATATGTCTTCTGCCCAGCAGGGAATGCTGCGTCGCCAAGTTGGCGATACCATTTTTCTGTAAAGGCCTATCCTCAGCCTTTGGTCATCTTGCTTAATGCTATGAGCATCTTCTTTCTGTTTGTATTGTATATGTCCAGGTTCAACGTGAAGAAGGCCATCATGGCCATTTCCCAGTGTGGTGCATCTTGCAAGTCACCAGAGAAGTCACTAGGTAGACCGGCCTTCAGTTTAGTAGGATGTGCTGGGGCTCCTAGAGCTTCAAGAGCTTCTTCCATAGGGGGCAGTGGGGGAAGGGGGAGATGTGGTGGTGGTATAGGAAGGGGGGTTATTTCAAGAGGGGATATCTCTTCTTCGAGAGGAACGTCCTCATGGATTGGAGATGGTGAAAGGTAGGGGGAGGAGTGAGAGTGAGTAGCGGAACTGTCGTCATCACTACTCGACAAAGGGGGACGGAATGTGGGTGGAATGCTAGCGTTTGATAACTTCCAGCAAGGAAGAAGCTAGTTCTTTTGTTATGCTTTGAGTATCTTGTCGATGGTGAAGCCAAAAGATACTACTCAAGGCTTTGAGGCGAAGTCTCATAGCGATGAGGACAAGTCTAGAAACTACGTGGTATTGTGTAGAACTAGCTTACCGCTACTGGTACATGGCACTATGCATATATACTACTCCCAGTGGTGCACAGACCACCCTGACTAAGCGTTATCATACCGATCTTTGAGACTATGATTAAGATCAGTTGGAGAACTGGGGTGATAGTAATCGGATGGGGATCTGATAAGGAACACAAGGCAGGATAACGATTGCTGCCTAGAAGAGAAATGGTGTCCATCGATAAGAGAGATCTGATCAAGATAACAACGATAAGAGTGCATGTAGTGGGGCATAGAGGAGAGATGGAGAAAAACATAACATCTTGGAGTTTGGAGAGGCAGAGAGGAATTGGAGTGTCAAGGGAGGCTCATCTGTTTGGTAAATGGATGGGAGGTGTATCGTATTCATTCCCCAGTTAATGATAGGATTCATTTGTTACAACCAGGAGAATCCCAGAATAATTTGTTCCTTCCCTATATTTGTTATGAGGAGTTCTTCTGTCCAGGTGACGTCCTGGAATGAGAGATGGATCTGGGCTTTCCATCAGATACTCCCTCCTCTATTCTTAGTTCCATCCACATTATTTACTCGGAGGCAAGAGAGAAGTGGTAAAAGAGGAAGATCAAGTCGTCGAGCATATTTTTCGTTGATGAAATTTCCAGAGGTGCCACTGTCTACTAGAGCAAAAAGGTTGACTTTTCTTGTTGCAGTGGAAAGAGAGAGGGGAATTCGCATGGCATTCTCTTCATTCGAGCTAGTGTACATTGCTGCTGCTACTTCAGAGGAAGGAGGGGAAGACATCAACTGATCTTTCCTCCTCATCAAAAACCCTGGACTGTCACTCGGGCTATATCTATTGCTTAGGGATCTTCTTGTTCCCCTTCATAAAAGGCTTTTAAGGCCATTCAGATATTCATCGGGGTATTCCCTTTCTCGATGAGAAGAGACATACTCTGTTAATTCAGTATGGGCCATTTGTATAGTCGGCTGTGCCTGGACTGGGGGAAGAGGTAAAGGACGAGGAGGAGTTGATTGGAAGGGGCGAGGATGAGGGGAGAGGATTCCTCTTACTGCAGGACAAAATGAAGAAGAGGAATTCTTTGTTTCTCTGTGATGTTTCCCTGTCCAGCATCCAACTTTGTGGCATAGGAAGCAATGATTCTCTCTGATGTGTTTTGCTTGGTTGGCAGGAGAAAGGGTGATTGTGTCTACATCCATCGCATTCGGATCCCTTTGATGAGCTGTCAATGTTTCTCCCTGATGAAGGTCAGAGATTCATTGTTGTTGAGTGTGGAACTTGGTGGCATTGGTCACCCATCCTGTGAGGGTATCTGATACTACAGAGGAAGAAAGGATCATCTGGGAGAGGCAAGGGTCGAGCCCTCGAGTAAAGGCATCAATGAGGGTGTTTTGATCGGTCACTCCTGACCGTGCAGCGTGTAACTGAAAATCAGCAATATAATTCTGAAAACTGTCTCTTTCTCGGAGGTTTTGCACAGTATCCTGCATCTTTCTTCGGGCCATATCTTTGTAATTGAATGGGTAGAATGTCTTGTGGAAGTCATCCATCATGTTCTCATATGTTTTCTACCTGGCAGGGAATGCTACGTTGCCAAGCTGGCAGTACCACTTTTCTGCAAAGGCCTGTCCTCAGCCCTTAGTCATTTTACTTAATGCTACGAGCATCTTCTTTCCGTTGGTGTTGTAGATGTCTGGGTTCAACGTGAAGAAGGCCATCATGGCCATTCCCCAGTGTGGTGCATCTTGAGAGTCACTGGAGAAGTCACCAGGTAGACCGGCCTTCAATTCAGTAGGATGTACAGCGGCAGGGAGTTCAAGGGCTTTTTCCATAGGGGGTGGTGGGAGAGGTGGTGGCAGTACAGGGAGAGGGGTGATTTCAAGAGGGGAGATCTCTTCCTTGACGGGAAGGGGATCGTCTTCATGAATGGAGGAAGGTGAAAGGTAGGGGGAGGAATAAGAATGAGTAGTGGAACTGTCGTCGTCACTACTCAACGAAGGGGAGTGGAATGTGGGTGGAATGCTGGCATTTGATAACTTCCAGCTAGGAAGAAGCTAGTTCTTTTATTACGCTTCGAGTAACTTTAAGACAAAGTCAAAAAGATACTACTCAAGGCCTTGAGGTGAAGTCTCTTGGGCGATGAGGACAAGACTAGAACGACATGGAATTGCATAGAACTAGCTTAAAGATACAACTACATGCGCTAAGGTATTTATACTACTCCCCATGGTACACGGACCATCCTGACTAAGCGTTATTGTAAGAGATCAGTGGGGTGATAACGATCTACTGGGGAATGGAGAGATAGTAATTGGTTGGGGAACAGATGGGGAAACGAGGTAAGATAAGAGATCTGCCTAGGAAGGAAATAGCGTCTGTTGGAATAGAAAGGAAATCATATGGTGGTGGGGAGGGATATCGATGGAAGAAGAGGAAAAAACATAACAAAGATGGATTTGTTGGATGCTCAACACAAAAGTATGTCCTTTATTCAGTTGATATTGACTTGTAACTGAGATACTGTTATATACAAGTTCATCAAGTTTAGGACAAAACACCACCCTCTATACACTTACACCAAGTCAACTACAAGAGGCTATTGAAAACTCAGTTGCAACTATGATTTGGATAGGTGTGTGATATTATTTTCTGTGACAAGAATTACAAAGACTAGCACTCTTGTAGGTGGCCAAATTGGACCAACAGGAGGAGGGTTTGATAGAGTAAATGGTGAAAGTCAGGTGACACTGGTAACTATTAAGTGGAGATTGAATGTGAGTATTTGTAACTGCTTGATTCAAATATCTGTATGTTGTTAACACCAGAGTTTTACTAGATCAATGAAGTTCCAGTAAGTGTTGTATGCTTTTAATACTATACATATACAGTATGAGTCTGTCTTTATTATTTTTAGGTCTTATCTGCTTCTATAGCATCACTGGTGATGATCCTTGTTGTGATCTGGCCTATTAGAATCCTCTCAAGTACTAAACAGCCCCTTACATTTGTCACTGGTACTAGTGTTTTAGAAACACTCTGGATTACAGCACACTCTGGGATTCTATGTAGGCATATGGTTCAAGTCAATGATCCATCAGTGGACAATCTGAGAAGGGAAGGCATGTTTCAGATGTGCTTTGGAGACATTCAGTACACTTAAATTGGTTTGCATACTGTATTCTTGTACCCTTTCACCCACTTGCATACCACCATGTGCTGTCATCTTGCCTTGCTGGCTCTTACACCTGTTCATATTAGCAAGCTCATACTTGCCATTTCTCAGAGTGAGTATGGGACCACCACTTGCACCATCTAATCACCATCACACCACCCCACTCTCACCTCTTTCCCCCTTACTTGATGCTAGCATGCTCATGCTCACCATCCTGTTGCACCACCCCACCTTTGCCATCTTCACCACCCCACCTTACCCTTTTTGCTTCCCTCCTTCACATTGGTGCACTCATGCTTGCCCTCTCACGTCCTCAGCACCTCTTGGTGGTAGTACCATGTTCACCCCATTATGCCCCGCAGAAACATTGCGGACGCGAGAGAGCGAGCGCAAGCACGCTAACGTCAAGTAGAAGGTGGGAGGGCAAGGATGGGGCGGTACGACACGATGCGATACCACGGCGGGTGATTCCGTCTTCGCCCTGTCGCCCCCCTAGGGATGGAAGAGCGCGAGAATACGACGCCGACTAATACGGAGAACACATGAGGCTGGGCGGCGGCAGGAGCGGGTGAGGACAGAGAGGGGGGTGCACGGTGGCAGTGCGATGGGGATCAAGGCACATGGTGGGAGAAACAAAGTAATAATGATGAAAAAAAAAACATGCCTGTGGTTCATTCGAGGCCCGCGCGAGGCCAAAGGAGAACCGAATGACAAGAGGCCTCGAAGTGGCAGGGTGAAAGAGATACATTCCCACCTACGAAGAAAATAGGTCAGAGAGGCCCCTCCAAAAGTGCTGCCTGAGGTGACCGAACAAATCGACCCAAGCCCGTGCTCAATGATGTCCATCTCGGGCCCACGAAAGAACCGCTGTGGAAAAAGGAAATCCGACCTGCCTGGCTCGAACAGGCGACCTCAAGATGATTTTATCCATTACAGTCTCGCGCTCTTCCAACTGAGCTAAGGTCGGTTAGCCGTTTCTGGAATTAATAAAATATGAGCAATTGTTGCTCGGTCTGCTTTTTGTCCCGGAATTTCGTTTGTGCAAACTAGGGCAGCAGCAGGGCACCTTGTCACAAACAACACCAAACATCCCGCCCGGGTTCTCGTCGGCGAGAACAGCATTTGTCCTTTGTCCATCACCACGCTCGTTCAACAAACATGGCCCGTGCACACCGCGTCGCTGTCTACGCCTCCATATTTCTCATCTTCTACCTTCTCGCCTTATTCGCCGTCCTCCCCGTCCCATTTCTCGAGCCGCACATCGTCACACAGCTCCTCCCCGTTGTGCGTGTCCTTGACATCACGAAACGTATCTAGATAGAGACAACAACCCTGAACGCGCACCTTTTTTCTTTCTTTCTTTCTTTTTTTTTTTCAATTGGTTCTGCGGTATGGACACAGGCACTCAACACTGACGCCGACTCGTTCCGTTCTATTAGATTCCGTGGTGGCTCCTCGTATCGTTTGGCGCCTATTCCCTCGCATCCCTCGGTTGGGGGTTGTTTAACTTTCGTGGTTGCCCAGATGCTTACCGTGAATTACTCAAGGCAAGGCTTGAGCGTTCCGTCTTGGGTCCGGACGGACGGATTTGTTGTCCATCTCACTGACAGTGCTTCCTTAGGAAATCAACGAGGCCAAGAACGACTTGAGAGGAAAAGGCGTTTCCGTGGACTAGCCGGGGCTGCAAATCTTTGTGTACCCTCTCTCCTCACGCGACAGGACGCTTGTGCACCGTACTCTCAAATATTCATATGTGCTTCGTGTCGTCAAAGATCGTCCGAAATGACTATACAAACAGTTTACAGGTACTCGAACGCCAAAAATGTTACACTCCCCATTTGGGGAAACGCGTATAGAGACGTAGCCTGGTGACATTATTCAATCTTGACGATGACCTTGCCTGTTGCCCGACCTGTCATGATCTTATCATATGCATCCAGTGCCGATCCGAATTCGTATGTTGAATCCACATAGGGGCGAAGTGTGCCTGACCACAAATTCCGAAAATCAGGTGTTCACGATGACTTTAGAGGTCAGAACGCTTACCTCGTTCGATCAAGGTACACAACATCTGCATATCTTCTTGTTTATGCTCCATGAAAATGACCCTAAGAAGGCAGGGCAGGGTTAGCTTGCATCCAGCGATTCAAATACGGACACAACCCACTTCCATGACGTTGGTGTACCCCCCAAAAAGGCTGGTCTCAAGAGTGCATACATCCACTTCCCGATTGTCCTCAACCATCCCGTTTCACCAGGAAAAGGTCCTGTCGTGACATAGGCACCCCCTTTCTTCACATACTCCCCCGATTTCATGTACAAGTCCGTCCCCGGCAACCCCACTGCGTCCAATATCATGCCAAACTTTTGTTCCGGCGGTTTCTCCAAGAGCTGCTCGGTGATGGGCTGCGCTGTATAGTCCAGGATCGCGTCCGCACCAAGATTACGCACAAAGGACGCGTTTCGCGCGGAGGCGGTGGCGGTAACGTGGAGTGAGAGGGCTTTGGCGAGCTGGATCGCGTAGATGCCGACCGAGGTCGAGCCGCCGTTGATGAAGACCGACCCCGGTTCGGTAGGCAGCGAGGCGGGGTCCAGTGAGCGCATGGGTTCATATCCTCCTAGCCGGAGAGATTGGACCGCGGTCAGGGCTGCGAGTGGAAGTGCCGCGGCTTCTTCCCAGGTGAGCTTGCTGGGTTTGAGTGTGACGTAGTCCTTTGGGATGGTGACATATTGAGCGAGTGCACCTTGACGGGCCTTGAGTTGAACCGCTGGTGCGAGATAGCTCAGTGGATGTCACGAGATGCAGATTAGTGGCGTCGAACGTACCAAAGGGAATGAGTCCAATGACATGGTCGCCATTGGAAAATGGAGTGTCGTTTGCATCGACAATGACACCTGCGAAATCATGCTCTGGTGGATAGGGTCGTTTCGCCAGTATATTCGGTGCCAAAGCCATGACCTTCCAGCCTCTGAGTGTCCAACGAACATCAGAAACGATACCTTTACAAAAAAAAAGGAAATGATACGCGCATGGGGTTGAGTGCGGCAGCGTGTACCTTCACGAGCACCTCGTTCTTCTTGGGTCTGGGGACTGGAATGTCTGTTTTGAGTAGCATCACGTCGCGTGGTTTACCCTGGTTCAGGACCATCCATGCTTGTTGTACTGTGGGTAGTGCATTGTCAGAAGACATTTCTCAGTGTGAGCAAGTAGTGAGTGTAAAAGAATTGGAACGTCGAGCTCGAAAGGTTCTTGTATATATGATGACAGTTTGACGTGCGTGGCTGGCAGATGAAACCGCGGCCGCGGAGAGAAGAAATCACCGAGTGGATATGACGTCATTACCAGTACCATGTCCAAACATACCATCCATTTAACAAACATTAGAAAGCCTATCGGCACACAGCAGGCATACGCATACGCATGCACACTGACGTGCGGTGCTTCCGACCAACCGATAACGCTCAAAGATGTAGAACAATTGATAAACTTGTTGCTGAAACCTCAATATTCTGCACCAGCAGCCTTGTGCTCCGGTAGAGCACGTTGGTAGGTGTCACCTTGTGTTTTTCATTGAACGTGCGATCGGATATTCACGGTTGTGTAACACAGCAGAATCGATCGACCTGAACGACATGCAATATGCGAGTGGAGCCAGGTTTACAAGGGACAAGGGTTGCCTGCCCGGAACTCGGCAGTCTCTCCTGCTGGATATTTGTGATATTTTGAATAATCCCAGTGAGGACGCGCCCCGTGTATGCCTCCTCACTGGGCTCGCTGGATCGGGCAAGTCCGCAGTAGCCCACTCAATCGCTCAACTATACGAAGAACAAGAGAGATTGGCCTCATCCTTCTGCTTCTCGAGGTCCGACATCGCGGAGCGGAATCCGAGTAACTTGTGGAGTACTATCGCGCGTGACCTCTGCGACCATGACCCCCAGTTCAAGTCTGGTTTGTGGAAGCTCATCAAAGAAAATCGTGCACTACGGATGTCAAGATCGCCCGAAGAACAAATCGAACAATTCATCGTCAAAGCTAGCAAGAGCCTCGAATCTGTTGGCCCTCAACTGGTGATCGTCGTTGATGCCCTCGACGAAAGTGGCGATCGCGACACCCGCCGACTACTCCTGAAGGTACTCTCTAAGCAGGTGTCCGACAACGCCTTACCGAAAAACCTTCGCTTTCTCATTACAGCTCGCCCAGAGGGCGACATCCTTGCCGCATTTCCATCTAGTCCCTACATAGTTCATAAGAAGATGGCTGATATCCCAGGGGACACTGTTGACAGAGATATTGAAAGGTTCATCCGTCATTCCCTCGATGAGCACGACGAACTCGATTCTTCTTGGCCTAACGGGGAGTGGTGTCGACTTCTCGTCTACCATTCCCAGCGTCTCTTTCAGTGTTGAACGTACGCTATTACAGTAAATAGTTCACACGCACATAGTAGATAATTGGAACACCACTTTGGAGTTTGAATAGAGACTCTTGTGTTCATACCATGACCATCCTCTAAGCAGCAACCTACCAAGCACTATCCAGTGAGTACCAGCAACCCTTCCTCAATGGACGTTGCTATGCCATACTCCCAACATTCAGTGGGCCACCACAGCATGCAAATTTATCATGGCTGCTGGAGCCAACCCGTGCGATCGACTGGATTTGCTTCTGCAGGGTGACAACAATGGCCCTACCGAACTATTCTAGGCAAATTATTTCCAGGCAGAGACGTTCTACAATCATTCAAGGATGTGATGGCCATCGTACTTGCTCTTCACGAACCACTTTCTCTGACTTTCCTTTCTACCCTGTTCACATTGAACAGGCGGTTGCATGTGCGTCCTATCATCAAGTTGATGGGGTTGCTGTTGGAAGGGGTGTTTGATGAGGACAAGCTGATCTGTCCCCTTCATACATCATTCTGCAATTTCTTACTTGATGAGAAGTGCAGTTCGACATTCCATGTCTCCATTCTTCCCCACCATGCTATGTCCCTCGGACGAGCATTACTCACTTGCATGCAAGGCAAGTTCAGGTTCAACATATGGGACCTCAAGGATGCCCAACACCACAACACTACTGTTCCTGACCTAGCTGATCGTATAAAAAAAGAAATTCCTCCCCACATGTCCTATGTCTGCCTATACTGGATGGACCACTTACAATATGCTGACCCTGGATCTGAGTTACTGAATGAAGTGACTTGCTTCTTCAAGGACTTCTTTCCCTACTGGCTTGAATCCATCAGCCTCCTTGCCCTCTTCTCACCAATGTTCCCCATTCTGTCTGTCCAACAAGCCTGTGTTACACTTAGTTCTTGGGCAAAGGTGTGTTCAATCATTGTAGTGGATGTCAAGCATTGACAAAGTCAAATATTAGGACCAAGAGATTCCCATACTGGCATTAGAAGCATCCAGATTCATTCAAGTGTTTTCTCCTGTCCTTCAAGTGTCCACTCCCCACCTATATCTATCTGCCCTGCCACAGACACCCTCTAGCTCTCCACTGTGCCAACTTTGGGCTGGCCACCTTCAAAAGCATGCTTCTATGACTTCTGGAAATCTAGCTATATGGCCTGTAGAGGTTCATAGCCTGCAAGGACATACAGATTTTGTCAGTTCTGTTGCCTATTCCCCTGATGGCAGAAACATTGTTTCTGGCTCATCTGACAATACTATCAGAGTTTGGGATGAGATCACTGGTCAAACTGTGGCTGGCCCATTTCAGGGGCATACAAATGCTGTCACCTCTGTTGCCTATTCTCCTAATAGTAGAAACATTGTCTCTGGCTCAGAAGACAAGACTGTTAGGGTTTGGGATGTAATCACTGGCCAGACTGTGGCAGGCCCATTTCAGGGGCATACACATACTATCAATTCTGTTGCCTATTCTCCCAATGGCCAAAACATTGTCTCAGATTCAAGTGACAAGACTATTAGAGTGTGGGATGCAATCATTGGTCAGATTGTGGCAGGTCCATTTCAGAGACATACAGACAGTGTTGAATCTGTTGCCTATTCTCCTAATGGCAGAAACATTGTCTCTGGCTCTCTGGACAAGACTATTAGGGTTTGGGATGCAATCACTGGCCAGACTATAGTAGGCCCATTTCAGAGGCATACAGGCATTGTCACCTCTGTTGCCTATTCTTCTAATGGCAGAAACATTGTCTCTGGCTCTTGGGACAAGACTATTAGAGTTTGGGATGTAATCACTGGCCAGACCATAGCAGGCCCATTTCAGAGACATGAAAATTGGGTCAACTTTGTGGCCTATTCTCCTAATGGCAGAAACATTGTCTCTGGCTCTTGGGACAATACTATTAGGGTTTGGGATATAACCACTGGACAGACTATGGCAGATCCATTTCAGAGCCATACAGATGTTGTCAACTCTGTTGTTTATTCCCCTGATGGTAGAAATATCATCTCTGGCTTCTGGGACAAGACTATTAGGGTTTGAGATGCAATTACTGGCAAGACTGTGGCAAGTCCATTTCAGGAGCATATAGATGCTGTCTGCTCTGTTGTTTACTCTCCTGATGGCAGAAATGTTGTCTCTAGCTCTAAGGACCATACTATTAGGGTTTGGAATGCAATTACTGTTGAACGATAATCCTATTTAGGTAGTTCACATTACATAATCATGTAGTATATAGTTGAGACTCAGTTGTCTGGGTTTCAATAGACTCTTGTCTTCAGACATCCACCATCAATGCTAGTCACTACCAGCCCACTCAACCAATGTGAGTACCAGCAGCATTCCTCAGAGGGCATTGCTATGCCTTCCCTTCAACAATTACTGGCAAGACTGTGGCAGGTCCATTTCAAGGGCATACAGATGCTGTCTACTCTGTTGTCTATTCTCCTGATGGGAAAAATGTTGTCTCTAGATCTGAAGATGGCTCTATCATGATATGGAAAGTACAAAGCCTTTTTTCTTTTCATGACTTAAAGATAAAAAATGGTTAGATCCAATCTTCCAGTGGTGATTTCTTTGACTGGCTTGCTCCTTGGAATAGATCCTCATTCCATCTACCTGCACGCTCTTTGATTATATCTCCACATGGCCCTTGCCAATATGATGCTGATGACATTCACAACCTTTTCTTTGAAGAGACTTGGGCTTCTTGTTGGCACTCATCTTAATATACAGTGTGTTGTAACCTTGATAGTTGGCCTAATCTCTATCTGGTGTAGTTTTTTGTGTTTGTTACATGTACTGCTGTAAATTTTTGTTATGTATTGGAACAATATCATCACGAACAAGATCATCTACTACATAAAAAGCCAATGGCCCAATTAAACCAAGCTGGGTCATGTTTCATCCTTACTTGACAATGTTCTTCCACAAGATTATTAATGTGCACAAATAGGACAACTTTCAAGACAGAGCTCTTACAACCCCAGCTTCCATGAAGCTGTCCATGTTCTAAGCAATGTGAGACAAATGATTTATGGTGAGTGGCAAGTCAAGCAAGTCACACTCTCTCTCAATGTACAATTGGTTGGGTGTGCTGCAGCATCCGATGCTAGTCCAATGCCCCACGGTGTTTACATCGAAAGGTGTGTCATACTGGGCATGCTATGAATGTGTGTCCCGCACGGAATCTAAGTATTGTTGTGCATCCGTCGAGTGACTGATGTCCTCACCGAACTTTTGTGCGTTCTTCCTGGGATGAACAGGACAAGCTGATGGAGTACATTCACGGGGAGCATGCTCGGGTAGCACGAAAAGGCTCCCCTCTCTTTTTATCATTGGTGTTATGGTGAACTGAGTTTGGGTTAATTGACAAGGGCCATGGGAAAGTAGGGGGGGGGGAGGTAAAGTGATCGTCTATTCCACAAGAAGCCTCGACGACCGTGTTCCGCCACGTGGGGTCAGTTCGGTAGCGAATCGACTGTCCTTGCCATGGGCGATCGTCAGTTCACCGATCCAAACGTGTGGAAGGGTGCTTATCCACCGATTCTAGACGCCCGAACCAGTGAGAGATATAAAGTATACCATATAAGCTACGACTCCAATTGTTGCGTAATGGCACCAAGGAAAGTGTGTAGTTGTGCTGCCAGGCCCTTGAGTGGTGGCCATCGCAGCTTTAAAGAAGAGAATCATTGGTCAGATCCCCGACCGCCGTATCTATCCTAGCTGTCCTCCACGTATCGGGTTCAACAACGTAGCGGATCAGACTCAACGAATACTAGGAGCATCGTGATGTTTGACACCAAAACGAGTAGAACTGAATTGGAACCTCTGGGTAGGTACGAGAGAAGATGGAGGTGACAGTGACATCACGCCGCTTCTGCAACAAAGTCCAGAATGGATTAGAATCCAGATTTCTTGTTTTTCAACCAAGAGCTAGCAACTAGGGGAAGACGAGAGATGTTTGTATCGCATTGTCAGCACCTGTGGATGTTTGGTGAACGGGAATGATGTTCGTGGTTGGGTAATAGCACTGCGGCGCTGCCTGACTCCAAAGGCCACACGGGACTCCACCTGCTAACCAAAGGCCAGATGCACCGTCGGAATGGCTGTAACTATCGGCAGCCTTTGCCTCCGAATTCCGCAGAAGGGAGGCCCCACACAAATATGATCAATCGATCATTATTTAAGACTGCCATTGCCATTATACTCGAGCAGCTCATGGAGTCCATCGATATATTGCAATACATGAGGGAGCGTACTCTGAAGAGGAAACGAGTAGTGAATATCTCTGCAACGACATCACACCCGACAGATCAATCAAACGATGACGAAGGTGGCTGTCAGCTCTCTCCCGTGTTGGCAGTACCGACAGGTGCTGAAGCGCTGACCGAGCATGATTTCAAACGAGACGATAAAATCTGCGCCGCCGTCCATATTGCCTAGTATGATGTAGTTTGGCGGAGGTATGGAGTCGCTATCTGTAGTAGGGAAAAGCGTATGAATGAGTTTGTTGAAAGGGCCACTCTATTCGTTCTCATGAATGGCCATACCGGCGCCTCGTTCTATACTGGCAAAAAAAAACGCTGGTTATCTTCGAAGGCCAAACCATGATGACGGTTCTGAGAAAACGTCTTGTTTACTCCGTTTGAGAGTTCGCAACAGACGTGATTCTAGCCCTGACAAAAACTCCGTTAGTGCTACTATTCTGACATGAATATTGTCAGTCAACGGCGATCAACTCAAGCCTGTATTTGAGTGGAGAATCTTTTACACCCATGGATATCTCGTGGGATAGGTGTTGTCACTGGTTGCGATAACCAATTTGAGCGCTGCTTTGTCATCCGTCACGCGTCACAGCCTTCTGCTGAGTCTGTGAAAAAACAAGCAAACTAGAAGTATAGTATAGTTATGGACAAGAGGGATAGGTTGTCGGACGTTCAAACGTCCATTGAGCATTCAAAAAGTGTACTGATTGGACACGAATGTCTCCTCGTCCACAGGGAACCATACACTATCCGATATCAGCTACTTTCCGTAGTGTGACTATATAGGGACGAGCGATAGAATAAAGATAACCGGACTCAAGCACACCGGCCAGATCCGTTCACCACGTCCCGACGCAACGGCGAAGCTGGACTCGTTCGGCCCATACCCCGGGTTCTCCGTGATGACCCGCGGACCGACTCGAAAAAACAACGGGCGACGGGCGATCGATCGTATTCGGATCTCTATGGAGATCACCCACGGGGAATCAGAAGGCGGTTGCATTGCGCGCGTTGCGTCGTCGCCAAAAGACCGGCGATCGAACTTTCATCTCAATGGACGGCGTTTCTGCTAAAACCCATCTTTTCCTCTCGACCGGGTCGGGGTGACATGAACAAGTGGTCCCTTCTCGTTGCACCTCTAGCTCTGACAGGTCCACTGGGCCGTCTGGCCGCATCATCAGCTATCGTGCCTGGCAAGACGGTGCAACACCCCCCTCCCCCTCCCCCTCCCCCTCCCCCTTTTTTTTTTCTTTTATTTCATGTCGCCCCGGGTAGATGGACCCTGTCACCCCCGCAAAGATACGATCACATCCGATATCGATATCGGTAAATATCTTGCATAGCCTTGAAGCGGAGTGGTCATCGTACACCGCATTTCTCCTCGGAAGGATTCGTTTCCCGTGCCTCGTCGACGGCTTCACGCACACGTCAACGCCCTGGGTAAGTACTTGGCGAAAACGAGAGCTGATCGCGACGAAAGCAAGCGTGGGATGGGATGAGTACTGGTTGGTGTCCACTCAAATTTGACCCATGAAACAAAAAGAAAAGGAAAATGAACTCGTCATCGGTGGGTGGTTGCGGGATTGACTAAGGACATGAAAGAAACGATAGTAGAGAAAAAATGTGATGTATAATATTGTATTGGGGTACGTCAATGAGGTCGTCAAAAACGCGTCAGCTTGTGAGGACAAGCAGAGGATATGATACGAAGGAAACGAGAAAACAGGTCAAGTGTGGGACGAGTGTCGCTTGTCGAGACCAGAAACGGGTAGTGTCTGTACGAGAACAAACATGAGTCCTCCCCGCCATCGTCGTCAAACAACGTCGAAAACACATCCACAAAAAAGGGGAAAGAAAGTAGCAAAGAAGCGACCACGGTCACCGTTTGAAAACGGGCTAAACGAGTTGGACAAACCCCCATTCACCAAACCGACAGAGACACTATGCCACCGCCCAATACTCAGTCCTGTGGAATCGACTCGTATGCAGGAGGGATTTCCTTTGGTGGAGCATGGTCCTCGACCGGTGCCCTACCCGCATCCTGATGTACAACGACGTCCCCGCTACCCTCGGGGACCTCCGGCTGTGTTGCCAATGCCAATCCTTGTCCACCGCGACCCAGTGCCTCACGCTCCTTGGTTCCACGCCCCGATGATGCGCTATAGCTGGACATTGAAGGCGGCGGCGAGGGTCCTGAACGAGGATCATGCCAGTCTCCGGCTCCTGGAATATATGGATTGGCCGGAGCGACATAGGCACCTGCAGGCGGCAAGTCGGAACCATGGTGCATAAACTTGCGAGAACGTGCATCAGCCGACGATGCGCCGAACCCTGGCAAGAATAACTCTTGGCTCGTCTGCCCGCTCCCCACAAGCGACGACGAATGACCGACATATGGCGATTCACCGAATTGGCGCATACTTGAATTGCCATGGTCGGCATATGATTGGGGGAATGGCGTCACTTCGTCAGCGAGGTCGACACGGGGTAGTGTGCCACCACTGATATCAGAACGTCCCACGACATGGTCTGGGTCAAAGTTGCCGTCAAATTCATCTCTGCGGACTCGTCTTCGGATGCAGAATAGGAGGAGGGCGAGAAGAGTGATCCCAGCGACACCGCCGACGACGGCACCGACGATGACACCCGTGTGGGAATTACTGCTGGTACTACCTGAACTGGAACTGACGGTGGTGGTGATGACTTCGGGGGTGGTGGTGGTGAAATAGACGATAGAACCAGCAGCGTCCGTCGAGCTAAAAGTGGGAGATGGAGTTAGATGTAAAGTCCGATGGACAACGACAAGGGCGTACACCAAGGTTGTAGCAACCTGCGAGGTGAACGAGGATGTGGTCGTGACGGCTGCAGCTGTAGGAGTGGGAGAGGAGGATGCGGCGGCGGCCGAATGAGATGAGGATGTAGTGAGAGCTGCGGCCGAACTCGTTTGTTCGGCACTCGATTGAGCTGATGAGGCCGATGTGGGAGAACTGGGGGTGGTCGTCGTGGGAGCATTAGAGCTAGAAGTTGGCTGAGTTGGGCTCGAGGTTTCTGGGGAAAGCGTGGATTGGTTAGTGGTTGGATCTGGAGTAGAAAACGATTGAGAGGAAAGAGAGGTACCCTGGCTCGAGGTCTGTACCTCCGAAGATGAGGATGGGGGTGGTGACGAGCTTTGGGGGGTGGATTGGGAGGAGGACATGGACGAGCCTGGTCAAAGAAATAGAGACGAAAAAGTAAAGGAGAAAAGCGGAAATGAAAAGTGGAGAAAGAAGCTGCTAAGCGCAAGCAGTGGAGCAGCGCCAACGAAAGACAACAAGAAAGCGAGAGCCAGGGTCGTGGTGAAGCCCGGGTTTGAGTGCGCAGTAGAAAAGAGTAATGAATAATTTGATAAAAAGCTGTACAACGGGTGGGATCGCATCAAACACGAGGACGGTCGTCTCAAGGACCTTTCTTCTGCCCTGCAAGACAGCCGATAACGGCGTTGTTTACTCACCGGCCGTAACTGTAATCTGGTTTGAGGAACTGCTCATGGTTGTTGTGGTTGTGGATCAAAGAAGAACGGAACGAACGGTATAATTAAGCGACAAAACCGACGTCTGAAACACGCTCCCAATTCCATCCAAGCTCGTGTCCTCGTCATACAACGCCACAAGAGCACCCCTTCGCCGCCCGCTAGGTACCCTTCAGAGTCTAGATTTTCCCAATAAGAGTAGTACATTACACCCTGCTACGGTCATCCATGAGCATCATCGCAATCACAAGCATCCACCGAACATGGACCATGCCATGTGACAATCAGCACAGGAGTACTCGTCTGAGACACCGCCCCTGTCTTTTCCATTCTGCTGGGCTGGCTATTTCGGCACGGACGACAAGGCAAGGCTGTACTGCCTATGAGGGGTAACTGCCGCTGCCGCACAAAAGATAAAGAGATATAGCAGGCGCAAGGCGTGGCCGTTCGGGCTCACCAGACCGTCGTGTGTACGACAGCGTGCCTCGACCCAAAGCCGTTGAATGGGCCACCAGAATACGATTGCAATAATCCGATACGGCAAAATCGAATGAGACTACGTCTAGTGTAGCATCATGTCGATGACAGGCAGCGGACAGCTGGACGACCTCCTGAAAGATATGCTGTGTCGATACTAATACAGCTTGTCCTCTAACTGAGTTTGTTGTTCCTGATCGCGCACTCGGTATCCACCTGTCGTTGCTACGTCAAATTGTCCGTTTCCGACATGCTTCCGGTGTCGTCTAATATCAGTCGATGGCGTGCTAAATTTTGGTCGATAGTACTGGCTTGTAACTAGAAGAACCAAAGAATACTTCTGTCTTCCCGCGTCGTCTTACTTCAGGCTAGTACTTTCCATGAAGCGACTCCACCTTCTGACTGCATCTATTACTTTGTCGGTTCAAGAATGCAACAATCCCTTGTGCAGTGGCACGATCAGCCATCGAATACCATGAATATCATGACAGAAGGATCGTTGATTAGGTGTAAGTTACTCATGAATCACAAATTCGCGCTTTTCTCTCCGTAGGCACGTACGATACAATCAATCATCACATATCCTTTATCCACAACATCGATTTCGGACTGTTCAGTTGATCTCTGTGGATTGGCCCGACCTGAATCCGTAGTGATGCAGATGAGCACAATTTCGACATCAAGTGTGAAGAAATTTAATCACGTTTTATCAACCGGAATGGACCATCTCAGGTAGGGCTTGTCTGTAGGGATATCTTCACCAACTCTTCGAGCATTCCACTTTTCGCTTGATCAGTGATCACCGGGCCATACCGAGTGGACAGGTGCACCCACGTGAGCTGGATAGGTCGAAGGAAACCGACGGTTGCCAAGCTGTGGGGTCCTACTCGAGAAATGTACTTGTGCCCTTCCTTTGTTTTCTAATTTGTCTGCTAAGAACGGCGTGTTGTGGTTTCGTGGACGTCCAATCAGAAGCTTCTTATCATTGTTCCCGACTACGGCGACTAGTACGTCCCCGTTCGTGTCGTGCAATAAATGGCCGAGGCACGTACATTATAGTTGTATCGTATCCTCGTGGGGAGAGTACACAGCTACAGGCGTCTTCTGCGCCATTAGAAACTGTCAAACAAATCAAGAGAGCTTGTGATGGGATCGTCTTTAACCTGCGTACATGTGATGGAATGAGCTTATTAGAGAAAGTCACGTGAGAGACCAGTCCTTCTGTATTTGCACAGTCCATCTCCAACGCTTGCATTCGAGGGAGGGAAAGCTTCTCGCTTAATTACCTTGAGGTACCCCACACAAGCGAATCTCCGGTGAACGGTGTTCTCTCAAGATGAACACGTTGAAAATCATAGCTTCTGACATCGGCGTTCTTAGCCTGTTGGCTGGCGTGTATGTGGTACGCTTCTATGGAACTACTTTCAGTACCTATCACTTGTGTAGCTTCCTCCTTGGATGCTGTGGCACAAATTACGATCGCCCAATTGAGACTGGTAGAGACCGCTGTCAAAGCAGTGGCTTTACGTCCTCGCTTTCATCGCTTCGCTGTCACGTATTTATCAATCAACTTTTTAATCAGCGGTTCCACTTTCCAGGTGTGTATTCATACAAACAACTACAAGTAGCATCAAACTGCGGCATGGACTCTACATCGTACAGACCCCTCGTCCGTTAACATTTTCGACATGTTTCATGACGAAAAGACCTGCCTCGCTGAGGGGTTGGCTGTACGTTTGGCAAGAGCACGATCTGTGTTTGACGTAGGGAAGCCCTGGCAGCAACATAGACGAAACTGCGTACGTCAGGACACTCTCCACCATCAAGCGAGGTAAAATGTCGGGTATGTCAGTGGTTGCGATTCTGAAAAAGAAACGGGTGAGCCCCAGAGATAACTGCCACTGCTCATCCATAACCTCGCTAGTGTGCGTCGTAGGAAGATTTCTCATATACAGCTCGTCAGTGGTAGCCGCAATTTTGCCAGCTTCCACCGCGACGACGTTCTACTGGCCCAAGTAGACTTCATAGATTTCTTTATTAACGTTTATAAATTTTCACTAGTGAGTGTATGTGACTGTATGTCGATTTTCAATAACAGAAAAGTCACACGTAGTGGCAAGGTGGGTTGACATGGTATTTTGGAATTCGTCAGAGTTGATTGGAGGGTTTCTATCTGCATAGGATAAAATTTTGCCGCAATCTATTGCGAGTTCTTCAGCCATGAGGGTTTCCTTGCTCGATATCAACTCTAGCGGGGATCGAGAAAAACCTCGCTGTGAGTTTATACCTTTTTATACCGCCGACAACCTGGTACAATGTCCCCTTTCAGGAAATCTTTTTCGTCCGCTCGCGGTGACATTTTCACCTTGGAAGTTTTGGAGTTCGACAGCTCAGGTTACGATATATGAAGCATATTCAGTGGAGCGAGCTTCGACATGCCATCGGGTATAGCACACCTAATGAAGCGGTTCCTTGAATGCCGTGGCGCAAGGAACACCATACGACTGGTTAAGGTTAGTAAAGAGTTCTGTCAAGGCAATGATTTCATCTTCCTGCTTTTGTCACGAAACAGGGAGATCAACGATACGTGTTCTAGCTGCCTTTTTACGATAATAAGTGTCAAATCACTGACATCTTCATTCGAACAAAGTTATTGGCGGGGCAGCGCTGCCGTCAAGTATCATCATTCAACTTTCAATCAGACATCCGCTTTCCGCCCATATATCATACATCGACCACACATGGATCTTCACACTACAACATGGATTCCAAATCGTACCAGATTCCTCATTCGTCATTGTCATCGAAATGTCTCGACACCAAAAAGAGTTGCCTCGGGAGGAAGTTATCACCCGCTTGTATGATTGGCCCGATCACGATCTGTGTTCGATGTAAGAAAACGGCGACAGCAAGATTGAGGAAATTGGATACATGAGCATGCTCTCCACCATCAACCGGGATGGTCCATCCGAGGTAGGGCCTGTCTGCATACGCGATCCTAGGAAAGAAGCACGTGAGCGGAATAGAAATACCTTTATTGGAGATAAAATTGCTATGCTCACGTGAATGCCCGCTGGCGTACGTGAAAGGTAATTTCCCAATCGACTGCATTCTCAGGGAAGATGGAGGCGACGACCTTGCCATTTTCCACCCCGACATATTTGTATCCACCTACGTTGATCCGATAGGTGTTTTTACCAACTCTGTGGAATTCCCACTGGTGAGTATATGTGAATATTTGCATTGAATTTCAACGACAGAGGAGCCATACGAAGTGAACAGGCGCGTCGACATAGATCCCCTGGATAGCAGAGTAGCCACGGCTGACACCAATTGGAGGGTTGCCGTCGGTGTAAGAGAGTACTTTGACGCGGCCTGAGTCAAGTTCTTCAGCCATGAGGATTTCCGTGCTCGATATCAGATCTAGTAGAGATTGAGGGCAACGTTGCCGCAAGTGACCACCTTTTATGCCTTTCGCGATCTGATATGGTGTCCCCTTTCCAGGCGATCTCTTTGTCTGCTCGACATGACACAATTACGCCAGAAATTGTGGGATCCTATCACTTCTGTTACGGTATGAGTTATTGTATCCAGGATTGGTATATGTTTTAGTGAACCAAGTTCTGATAAGTCATCTAGAAGCTTCGTGTTGTCTTCACGACCAAGCCCACTTATCGTCAGGGATGGATTCATATCTTGGGGTTTCTTACATAATTCCCGCTCCAGTGCAAGCCTCTCTCCCAGGAACTCGACCTTCAGAACAGAGACGGGAATAAGAATACTACGCCGCCATGAAAGTGTGAAACGTCCGAATGGGCGGCAGAAGGGGAGCGTGGTCAACCACCGAAAAAAACTGATCGGATGAGTCTGCCGCAAAATTCTAGACTCCTTCAGCCGTTGCCCCATGCGATATACAGCGAGCGAGGTGATAATTTCTTTCCCGTTGTTGGTGCGACGTCGTGCGCAAGTGGGTAGCACCACTGACGAAGACCCTGTCGAAACTTCCCATCAGAAGAAAAAGGCATTCGGTTCTCGAATCAACACATTACGGCAGGAACGGCAAGCCGCCCATACAATAGGAGCACCTGGAAGAAGAGAGGCGGTTACTCTATAGCGGGGCGTCAACGCCTCTCGATGGCTATAAAAGCAAGCGCAACCGACCGGGTCTCTTCTCCCTCCACAGCTACTACTATTAAACTCAGTATGGCTGACGAATTTGAAGATAGAGCTCGCTTCGCAATCTACTCCTTTACAGAAGGTAATCCTCCCATTGGTGTCAGCGTCACCCGTCCCAGCGGGCAGAATATCTACCTCGACGCGCCTGTCAACGAGGTATGTTTCGCCGTTGTTCCAGATCGGAAGGAACGCTCATATCTCGGTTCCAGTGGAAGGTTCGCAAAGTTGGCAAGGACACGTTTAAGCTCAGCGTAGGCGGGTATGGCTTCGTCGGGGTGGTGCGTGGACAGGTTATCGCGTCCATCTTTCCTGACAGCGAAGCCGAATGGAAAATCACCCGTCACGAGCCCCAGAATGCTTATACGTGAGCGGCATCGTAGTCTTTCGCATCGAGTCTCACTCACGCGTTCTCTTTAACATTCAGCATCGCGCTTGCAAATAAACCTCACCTCGGATGGACTATCCCGGACGGTGTCGAGGACACTGGTGTAAAGGCTCTCTTCAGCTCAATGCAGAGTCTGTTCTGAACTGTACGATTCCAGGTTATCATTGCGCCCATCATCTCGACACGTTCCTTGCCTCCGTTGTTCTTGCCGAAGCAACTGTTTTTGTTCGAGAAGCTAGGTGAATGATTGAGAAATGAAGGGTGCGATGTGGAATCAGTGCAACGCCATGGGAATAGGTATCGATTGTTGTATTTCTTGTCATCTCAGAGGTGTTGGTTTGAATGAAGAGTTCTCGTCTGAATCAAAATACTCTCTGCATTTCCGCCAGAGAATTTTGATGACGAAACCGCTTTTGCTAAACTTGATAGGGAATTGCGCCATTAGAAGGGCGATAACAACTGCCGATGGCCTTAGGCTTTTACGTAGTGTGAAGCGGTCACATGACACATAGCGACGCTTCTACTTCTAGTGCCATTTATCTCGTTGAACGTGGGGTCTAGATCAGGATCGACGGTCTATCACCACCAGTTTATTTGTCAAACACCTTGATCCAGTCATGTGGTCACGAGTGACGTTCAGTTCTTGTCATAAGATGTCTATTTTCGTAAGACCATCACAGACCCCATCTAGATCATTCCTATCAAGTATCGTTGGCCAGCACGTCAAGACTCGGAAACGAAGAGGGAACCGAGATGGTCAAATCACCATCTAGATGTGAATGATTGGTTTATCCAAGCGCAGTCGTAGATAACGATGATAACACTGCGCCAGGACAGCGAGGGCGCAAGACCACTGTATCGCCGTGTGCATTCCGTATCCATCATTGTTTGAGCAAAACGTTCGCCAATGGAAGCCGCAATTTTTACCACAACAGCATTGTACCGCCCCAGGTAGACTGATAGATGTCTTGATGAATCTCCGCTGGTAACCATTTACGTCGATTTTCAATAACAGAAAAGTGGTCATTTGTGTCAGAGTTGAAACCAGGATTAAATTCTTCCGCGATTGGTTGGAGGTTCTTCAAGCCATGGCGATTTCCTTGCTCGATATCGACTCTGGTGTGGATCGAGAAACTAAGTGTTAAGCGTCCGCCTTTCTATACAGTCATCCACCGGCACTTGAAACACCACCGGCACTTGAAACAAACACCTGTAGTACACAACAAATTTGTAAATCTCATTCGTTAATCATAGTCAGAGTACCATATAGTCAAGTTCCATGGGTTACAATGGTTCTTTGCATATAAGTTGTACTTCATGATGTTCTGATCATATTTCTTGGGTGAAAATTTAACTAATAGCTATTTACTCATCAAACTATGTAGGTTAGAAAAGTAAAAGTATCCATGACATGTGTAAACAGGTCCAATTAATAAGTCCACAATGTTTGTGATCCAGAGAACAGTTGTTGTGTGTTTTGCCAGGATGATGCCGGTGAAGCACACTATCATTATCTTATCAGGAAACATGTGTAAGCATACATAAGCACAGACTAGCGTTAGCCAATGACAAGCAGTAAAATAACAGGACAGTGAATGTGGTGGTTATCCATTGTAACCTATGGAACTCGACTATACGCTACTCTGACCATGATTAATGAATGAGAGCTACAAATTTGTTGTGTACTACAGTTAAGTGCCGGTGGGAGTGAGACGAGTGTGATTTAGATAAGCAAGCGGAGATCAATATTTGCTTATTCATCAACAAGATATACCTTTTGAGTAGTGTTTCAAGTGGCAGGGTGGCGTGATAACACACACATTCCCGCAGGCCAGTCTCCTGTAGGTTACTCCGATGGATCCTCACAAAATGCTCTCAGTTCTAAGTAGTGATACATCATTACAAGATCTAGTGGCCTAATCTTGATAAAGTACAAAGTTGTGCTCTTTGCATGTTCTACAATTTTGGTGTTTCATGTGCTGGTGGATGACTGTTGCTCACGACCTGGGACAACGTTCCCTTTCAGGGAATCATTTTCGTCCGCTTGGGAGACACTTCCACCCCGGAAGTTTGGGGGTTAGACAGCTCAGGTCACGATGTATGACGCATATTCACTGAGGCGAGCTCCGATATGCCATCATTCTGGACCTGATCTTATCGTTCTTGTTCAAGAATTGGTATAACATCCACGTAATGAAGCGGGTTCCTTGGGTGCCGTGGCGCAAAGAACGTCATCGCGATCGCCAAGTTCAGGTAAAGAGTTCTGTCAAGGCAATGATTTCATGTTCCCGCTTTTGTCACGAAACAAGGTGATCAACGGTTCTGCATTAATTGGTGAGTATTAACTTTCAAATCCGCATTCCACCCGTGTATCATACACTAACTACACATGAATAATGACACTACAACACAGGTTCCTAATCGTACAGATTCCTCATTCGTCGTCGTCGCCGTCGCCGTCATTGAAGTGTCTCGACACCAAGAAGAATTGCCTCAGGAGGAAGTTATCACCTGCTTGTATGATTTGCCCGATCGCGATCTGTGTTCAACGTAAGAAAACGGCAACAGCAAGGTTGAGGAAACTGGATACATGAGCATGCTCTCCACCATCAACTGGGATGTACGCGATCCTAGGAAAGAAACACATGAGCGGAACAGAAATGCTTTAGAGATAATTGCTACTGCTCATGTGAATGCCCCCTGGCGTACGTGAAAGGTGACTTCCCAATCGACCGCATGTTCGGGGAAGATGGATGCGACGACCTTGCCATTTTCCACCTGGCATATTTTTATCCACCTACGCTGATCCAATAGGTGTTTTTACCAACTTTGTCGAATTCCCACTGGTGAGTATATGTGAATATTTGGGTTGAATTTCAATGACAGGGGAGCCATACGAAGTGGACAGGTGCGTCGACGTACACCCCATGGATAGCAGGGATGAAATAGCTGACGCCAATTGGAGGATTGCCATCGGTGTAAGAGAGAACCTTGACGCGGCCTAGTGACCACCTTTTATGCCTTTTGCGACCTGATACGATGTCCCCTTTCCAGGCAATCTCTAAGTCTGCTCGACAAGACACATTTACGCCAGAAATTGTGGGATCCTATCACTCGTGTTGTGATATGAGTTATTGTATCCAGGGTTGGCGAACCGAGTTCAGATCAGTCATCTAGAAGCTTCGTGTTGTCTTCTCGACCGAGCCCACTTATCGTCAGGAGTGGATTCATATCTTGGGGTTTCTTACATAATTCCCGCTCCAGTGCGAGCCTCGATGGACATTCTCCAAGGAACTCGACCTTCAGAACAGAGACGGGAATGAGAATACTACGCCGCCATGAAAGTGCGAAACATACAAATGGGCGGCAGAAGAAGAGCGTGGTCAACCATCGAAAAAACTGATCGGATGAGTCTGCCGCAAAATTCTAGACTCCTTTAGCCTTTGCTCCATGCGATATACAGCGAGCGAGGTAGTAATTTCTTTCCCGTTGTTGTTACGACGTCGTGCGCAAGTGAGTAGCGCCACCGACGAAGACCCTGTCGAAACTTCCCATCAGAAGAAAAGGCATTTGATTCGGGAATCAACACATTACAACGGGGACCGCAGGCCGCCCATACTTTTGTGTGAAAGTCGCGCATCCAATAGGAACGTCTGGAAGAAGAGAGGCAGTGACTGTATAGCGGGGCACATCAATACTCCTCAGTGGCTATAAAAGCAAGCGCAGCTGACCGGATCTTTTCTTCCTTCGCAGCTACTACTATCAAACTCGATATGGCTAACAAACTTGAAGACGGAGCTAGCTTCGCAATCTATTCCTTGACAGAAGAAAATCCTCCCGTTGGCGTCAACCTCACCCTTCCCGGTGCGCAGTTCGTCTATGTCGACGCGCCTGTCAACCGGGTACGTTTCGCCGTTGTTCCAGATCGAAGGGAACCCTCACATCTTGGTTCCAGTGGAAGGCTCGCAGAGTTGGCAAGGGCACGTACAAGCTCAGCGTCGGCGGATATGCCTTCCTCGGGGTGGTGAATGGGAAGGTCTTCGCATCCACCTCTGCCGACAACGAAGTCAAATGGAAAATCACTCATCATGAGCTTCAGAATGCTTATACGTGAGCGGAATCGTAGTCTTTCACGCCGAGTCTTGCCCACGCATTCCTTTTAATATTCAGCATCGCACTTGCAGATAAACCTCACCTCGGATGGACTATCCCGGTCGATGTCGAAGACACCAATGTAGAGGCTCTCTTTCTCTCAATTTAGAGCCTGTTCTTAACTGTGCGATTGCAGGTTGTCATCGCGCCCATCATCTCGACATCTTCCTTGCCTCCGCGGTTCTTGCCGAAGCAACTGTTTTTGTTCAAGAAGCTAGGTGAATGATTGAGAAATCAGGGGTGCGATGTGGAATCAGTGTAACAGCATGAGAATAGGTATCAACTGTTGTATTTCTTGTCGTGTCAGAGGTGTTGGTTTGAGTGAATCTTTGCATTTCCGCCAGAGAATTTTGATGACGAGACCGTCTTCGCTCAACTTTCAAGGGAATTGCGCCATTAGAAGGGCGATAACAACTGCCGATGGCCTTGGGCTTTTACGTAGTGTAAAGCGGTCACATAGCTTCAGCCACTTCTAGTGGGAGGGGCGTCTATCTCGTCGAACGCAGGGTCTAGATCAGAATCTGCGGTTTATCGCCATCCAGCAGTTTGTTTGTCAAACACCTTGATTCGTTTAATCATGGGTGGCGTTCGGTTCTTGTCTCACTAAAACCATTACAGATGCCATCTGGACCATTCCTACCTACCGAGTACCGTTGGCCAGTACATCAAGACTCAGATGCGAAGAGGGGACTGAGACAGTTAAATCACTATCTGAACATGAATGATTTGTCATCCGAGCACAGTCGTCGACAACGATGATCGGACTGCGCCAGGACAGCGAGGGCGCAAGATCACTGTATCGCCGTATGCATTCCGTATTCACCGTTGTTTGAACAAAACAACAAGGACCTGGTTGAGAACGTCAAACGTTGACGCGGAGTTTCGAATAAGAACTCGGCTCATTGAATATGCGCCAATCTGGGATACAATGGCTCGTTCCATAATGTGAGTCATTGATAGGGGATAAACGTATCATGTTGAAGTGGTCAATGGAGATTTCCTGGAAAGGGGACACCGTATTAGGTCGTGGGGGTTTTGGTAAGAGGTGGACCACGGTTGATATCGAGCACCGAAATCTTGATGACTGAACAACTCGCAGTGGATTGCGTCAAAATTATCTTTTACTGATGGGAATCTTCCAATCGGTGTCGGCTAATTCTCGTCTACCACCCAGAAGGTCTTTGTTGACGCGCCTTTCCACGACGTATGGTTCCTGTTCTTGAAAATCGACGTAATACAACTCACATTTACTCACCAGTGGAAACCTGATAGAATTGGTCAAGACATCTATCAGATTGGCGTAGACTGATACAGATTCGTCGGGTGGAAGACGGAAATGTCGTTGCTTCCATCTACTCCCACTATGTAGTCGATTAGAAAGTAACCTATCACATACGCCAACGTGAATGCCAGTGGCAAATTATCTCTGAAGTATTTCTGTTCCACTCACGTGTTTCTCTTTCGGAGGATCGCGTTCATCTCACCTTGGATGGACCATCCTAGTTTGATGATAGAGAGCATGCTAATGTTTGCAGTCTCTTCGATCCTGCCTTCTGATGCAGAACACAGATAGCGATCGGGCTAATCATACAGGCGGGACATAACTTCTTGGCAAGACAACTCTTTGTGATCACAGAATATTCGCAGGAGGATGACGAATGATGAATCTGTATGATGTAGAACCCATGTTATAGGTGTGGTTGATCGTATTATACGCGTCTGGAAAGTGGCATGTTTGATTTGAAGTTGGAAGATGATGTTTGGCGTCTGGAATACTGGCTCACTAGAAAACTCTGTTCAAATGGCATTGAACCCAAGGGCCCAGAACATGAGCAACGAGCCATCGCGTTTCATGACGAAAGCGAGAACATACAATCACTAGGTTGGCGCTCTGCACTAATCTTAACTTGGCAATCATCGCCTGTGTCCGACGTAGGGAAGCCCTGACAGAAACGTGGAAGAACGTCAAGACTCTCTCCGGCAGCAAGCGAGGTAAAATGTCAGGTGTGTCAGCAATTGTAATACTGAAATGGAAATGCGTGAGTGGAACATAAGTGCCTCAGAGATGATTCCGTTAAGCTCACTGGTGTGCTTGGTAGGAATATTTCTAACGGACTGGATGATTGAGTTCGTCGATGGAAGCCGCAATTTTCACCGCAGCGATGTTGTACCGCCGAAGGTAGATTTGATGGATGTCTTTATTAACGCTGATGAATTTCCGCTGGTGAGTACACGTGACTGTTTATGTCTCAATAACAGAAAAGTCATGTAGTGGCAAAGTGCGTTGAGATGGTCATTTGTCAGAGTTGAAACCAATTGGAGGGTTTCATTCTGTATAGGATTAAATTCTTCCGCGATTGGTTGGAGGTTCTTCAGCCATGACGATTTCCTTGCTCGATATCGACTCTGGTGTGGATCGAGAAAGTAAGTGTCAAGTGTCCACTTTTTCATAATGAGAGCGACTTGGTGGTGCGTCCCCTTTCGAGGGGAATCTTTTTCGTCCGCTTGGGGTGACACTTTCACCTTGGAAGTTTGGGGGTCCGAACAGCCTAGGTTACCATATATAACGCATATTCACTGGAGCAAGCTCTGATATGCCATCATTCTGAGCCTGATCTTATCGTTCTTGTTCAAGAATTGGTATAGCATCCACGTAATGAAGCGGGTTCCTTGGGTGCTGTGGCACAAAGAACGTCATCACGACTGCCTAGTTGAGGTTAGTACTGAGTTCTGTCAAGGCAATGATTTCATGTTCCTGCTTTTGTCACGAAACAGGGTGATCAACGGTTCTGCATTAAAATAGGGTTATTGGTGAGTCAGCGCTGCCGTCAAGTATTATCATTCAACCCTAGTGAAAAGTGGTTATTGGCAGGTATGACCCAGTATTACCAGATATTAGTTTCCCGAGTACAACGTTGATTCCAAAACCGGACTAATCCAACATTTGATGGGGCGGTGCAAGATATTATTACTACACGTTATATACAGTGATAACTAGATTATATTTGGTAATAATGACATTCTACATCAGAAATTTTACAAGGATCTATTTTGCTAATTTTGACTAATTTCATGCAATTAGTTGAAATTAGTTGAAAGTTAGCCAAACTTAGTGAAATTAGTTGAGATTTAGCCGAAATTAGCCGAAATTAGCCAGCTTAGATCCTTGTAAAATTCCTGATGTACTAGTAGCGACTACTGTAATGACTGGACTTGCTGATATGATAGCGAGCAGAGGCAGTGGTAGCAATCTTCATACATCTTGCCGTACAGACATTGCTATCGGCCTGGGAATAAGGCGCATTGTTACCAGTGGTACTGAATTGACTAGTACGCTTCAAACGCTGTATTTGGAATCTTGATCTTCAGCTTGGTAGCCACACGCACCAATTCACTTCTATAACACATTGCAAAATGATAAATCGCCTACGCTGGGTTGACGACAGTGCCAATCGAGGCCGTTGGGTTAGCCTCACGATGGCTGGTGATAGATGTGGATGTGGTTGCGATGGTGCTGATGGAGGTCGTTGGGGTAGCCTGTATGATTATGATAGAAGACAATATCTGAACCAGTGCGTTGTCCGTGACATCAGCACTATGCATTTGATGCAATGCACCACGATGGGGAGAATTACATTACATTACATCTATGCTATCGCAAAGTGTGTCGTGTCGGATTACATCTGCTGTGTAGCATTACAAAAATGGAATAAATGTGTAAGATCCTACAATTAGGTTGCGATCTGGCCATACCTGGTGGTACCCGCCAACAACCACTTTTCACTGGGATTCAACTTTCAATCATCAGACATCCACACTCCACCCATGTATCATACACCAACTACACAAGGATCATCATACTACAACACGGATTCCTAATCGTACAGATTCCTCATTCGTCGTCGTCCCCGTCATCAAAATGTCTCGACACCAAAAAGAGTTGCCTCGGGAGGAAGTTATCACCCGCTTGTATGATTGGCCCGATCACGATCTATGTTCAACGTAAGAAAATGACGACAGCAAGATCGAGGAAATTGGATACATGAGCATGCTCTCCACCATCAACTGGGATGGTCCATCCAAGGTGGGGCCTGTCTGCATACGCGATCCTAGGAAAGAAATACGTGAGCGGAACAGAAACACTTTAGAGATAATTGCTACTGCTCACGTGAATGCCCGCTGGTGTACGTGAAAGGCGACTTCCCAATCGACCGCATGTTCGGGGAAGATGGATGCGACGACCTTGCCATTTTCCACCCCGACATATTTGTATCCACCTACGCTGATCCGGTAGGTGTTTTTACCAACTCTGTGGAACTCCCACTGGTGAGTATATGTGAATATTTAGGTTGAATTTCAGTGACAAAGGGGCCATACGAAGTGGACAGGTGCGTCGACGTAGACCCCCTGGACAGCAGGGATGAAACGGTTGACACCAATTGGAGGATTGCCATCGGTGTAAGAGAGAACTTTGAGGCGGCCAGGTACAAGTTCTTCAGCCATGACGATTTTCGTACTCGATATTAGCTCCAGTGGAGATTGAGGAAAACGCGGCTGCAAGTGTCCATCTTTTATACCTTTCGTGACCTGTTACGATGTACCCTTTCCATTTGTGTGCTCGATATGACACAATTACCCCAGAAATTGTGGGGTTGGTTCTATTACTCGTGTTGTACAAACGTTTGTTTGTGTCCCGGATTGGTATATATTGAGTCAACCGAGTCATTTAGAGGCTTTATGTCGTCTCCTCGACAAGGTCCTGGTTTGTTCAAAAAATGGATATGCTATGCACACGGATTTGATCGCACGCCGCAAAGTGTTGTTCCTTTTACAGTATTTTGTGGCCTCGGTGGTTACTTGGATATACCTACGCTGCATTTTTTTGCATTCTACCATAACGTGGCGTTATCGTCTGCGATGCCCACTCACATCCTCAAGGAGCGAGGGGTGGCGCAAGACGCATCAATATTATGTCAACGTAATGATCTTACACTCACGGCCCTGCTGCAATCCGGTCGTCTAGTACCCGCTTATTCGGATGATAGATCATTCCTGTCGAGATGCTGATTTGATCGGCTCGGTTCCTTTCTCTCTTCCAAGATATGTGGCTTATGACTCATCGGATAACTTTTGGTACCATATCATATATAGCTAGATCAGACCTTTGACCGAGGCGAACCTGGCCCTCCGTGCATGATACATTTCTGTCGAACCGCGCGTATTGAATAATTGGGAGATACTCGTCGTGTATGCGCCTCTCCCTCGTTGAATGTAGTCACAGCATGATCATGATTGCCAAGTTAAGATTAGTACAGAGCGCAAACGCAATGATTTTATGTTCTGGCTTTCGTCACGAAATGCGATATTCCAATTCTCATGTCCTGGGCCCCCAAGGCCTCATTCCTCCTCCGAAAACTCTGTGATCACAAAGAGTTGTCTCGGCAAGAAGTTATCGCCCGCCCGTATGATTGGCACGATCACGGTCTGTGATCTACGTAAGAAAGCCATAACAACAGTATTGAAGAGACTGCAAACATTAGCATGCTCCCCGCTAGAGAACTGGGATGGTCCATCCAAGGTGAGGCCTATCTGCGAACGCGATCCTTCGAGAGAGAAACTTGTGAGTGGAACAAAGAGATAATTTGCCACTGGCACTCACATAGAAGCTCGTTGGCGTATGTGGTAAGCCACTTTCCAATCGGCTACGTGGACGGGAGCAACGACCTTGCCGCCTTCCACCCCGACAAACCTGCATCCATCTACGCCAATCCAACAGATATCTTAACTGATTTCACCAGGTTCCCGCTGGTGAATAAATGTGAGATGTGAGTGTGTTGTTTCAATTTTCGACAACAGGAATCATACGCCATGGAAAGGTGCGTCAACAAAGACATTCTAGATGGTAGACGAGACATGGCCAACACCAATGGGAGGATTCCCGGCAGTATAAGACGAAATTTTGACGCGACCTGCTGCAGGTTGTTCGGCCATGAAGATTTCGGTGCTCGAAACAAACTGTAGCGGCCAAAATCCCTCACGAGATAATACAGTGTCCCCTTCCCAGCATAACTCCAACATGATACGTTGACTCCCCACCAATGACTCACGTTATGGAACAAGTTATTGTATCCCAGATTGGTGCATATTCAGTGAACCGAGTTCCGATCCGAAACCTCATGTCGCCGTTCGACCTTCTCGACCAGGTCCTCGTTGTTTCGTTCAAACGACGATGGATACAGAATGCACGCGCCGATGCAGTGGTCTCGAGTCCTCGCTGTCCTTGCGCAGTCTGGTCATCGTTGTCTACGACTTGCGCTTGGATAACCAATCACTTGACCGTCTCGGTTCCCTCTTCGCTTCGAGTCTTGATAGGAATGGTTCGGATGGCGTCTGTGATGGCTTTACGAGAGTGAGACGCCTTATGACAAGAACCGAACGCCACTGGTGACTAACTAAATGAAGGTTTTTTGACAAACAAACTGTTGGATGGTGATAGACCACCGATCCTGATCTAGACCCTGCGTTCAATGAGTTAAGTGGCACTAGAAGAAGTAGAAGTGAGTCGCTATGTGTCATGTGACCGCTCCACGCTCCAGTGCTCCATATCCACACAAAGGCCATCGGCTGGCTGTCTTGTTATCCCCATCATATTGCTCTTCTAATGGCGCAATTCCCTTGGAAATTTAGCAAACACGGTCCTGTCATCATACTTCTCCGGCTATTGTCTCGATCGCCGGAGATGCAAAGAATATTTTGACTCAAACGGCGTCGAGAGAGAATTTTACCAGCTGGAGCTCTTCACCCAACACCCATGACTTGACAAGAAATACAACGCTCGAAACCTATTCTCATGCTGTTATGCCCCCTTGATTTCTCAATCATTCATCTAGACTCTTGAACCAAAATAGTTGCTCCGGCAAGTAAGGTAAGGAACGTGTCGAGATGATGAGCCTGATGCTAACCTGCAGTCGTATATTTAAGAACAGATTCTGCATTGAGCGGAAGAGAGTCTTTACACTAGTGTCCTCGCCATCGGCCAGGTTAGTCCATCCGACCTTAGGTTGATCTGAAAGTGTGATGCTAAGTATTGAAAAAAAGAATACGTGAGTAAGACTCGGCGTAAAAGACAACGATATCGCTCACGTAAAAGCATTCCTGTACCGTTGACGGATGATTATCCATTCGGCTTCGTTGTCAGGAGAGGTGGACGCAACAACCTTTTCATCCAACACCCCGAGGAAATACCCGCCTATCCTGAGCTTATAGGTGTCATCGCCAACTCTGCGAAGCTTCCACTGGAACCAAGATGTGAGCGTTTCCGATCTGGAACAACGGCAAAAACATACCTCATTGACCGGCGCGTCGGGGTAGACGTTCTGGTCGCTGGAATTGGTGACGTTGACACCCATACGAGGATAACCTTTTGCAAAGGACCAGATCGAGAAGTTACCTTCGTCTCCAAGCTCGTTCATCACACTGAGTTTGATAGTAGCAGCTGTGGAGGAAGAAAAGACCCGGTCAGTTGACTTGCTTTTATAGCGATCGAGAGGTATATTGATGCCGTGCGACAGTCACCGCCCCTCTTCTTCCAGACGGTCATATTGGACGCGCAGCTTTTACGCAAGAGGTATGGTGGCCTGCCGTTCCTGCCGTAAAGTAATCATTTCGAGAATTGGATGCCTTTTTCTTCTGATGAAAAGTTTTAACAGGGCCTTCATCACTCGTGCGACCCACTTGCGCACGATGTCGCACCAACAACGGGAAAAAAAAATTACATCTTGCCCACTGTATATTGCATGTGGTAACGGCTGAAGGAGCCTAGAGTTTTGTGGCAGACTCATTCGATCTTTTTTTTTTTTTTCGATTGTTGGCCAAGCTCTCCTGCTGCGGCCCATTTGGACATTTCGCACTTTCATGGAAACGTAGTGTTTTTATTCCCGTCCCTGTTCCGAAGGTCGAGTCCCTGGAAGAATGTCCATCGAGGCTTGCAGTGTTGCAGAAATTAGATAAGAAATCCAAAGATTTGAATCCATTGCTAGCAGTAGGTCAAACTTGGTCGAGAAGACGACGTGAAGCTTCTAAATGACTGATCAGAACTCGGTTCACTCAACATATACCTATAAAAATTCGTGCCGTAACACGAGTAATAGAACTCGAGAACTTCTGGAGTACTTTTATCATATCGAACACACAAAAGAGGTTGCCTGGAAAGGGGACATCGCAACAGGTCGCGAAATGTATAAAAGGCGAAAGGTATAAAAGATGGACACTTGCAGCCGCGTTTTCCTCGATCTCCACTAGAGCTAATATCGAGTACGAAAATCGTCATGGCTGAAGAACTTGTACCTGGCCGCCTCAAAGTTCTCTCTTACACCGATGGCAATCCTCCAATTGGT
The DNA here is from genome assembly GCA_038089295.1 of Xerocomus amazonicus. Taxonomy (NCBI): domain Eukaryota; kingdom Fungi; phylum Basidiomycota; class Agaricomycetes; order Boletales; family Boletaceae; genus Xerocomus; species Xerocomus amazonicus. The sequence continues at coordinate 39,371 of JBBPKO010000144.1, forward strand.
GTCAACCGTGTCGCCCCTGCTATCCAGGGGGTCTACGTCGACGCACCTGTCCACTCCGTATGGCCCCCTTGTCCTTGAAATTCAACGCAAATACTTACATATACTCACCATTAATTCCACAGAGTCGGTAAAAATGTCTATCGGATTAACGCAGGTGGATACAAATATGTTGGAGTGGAAAATGGCAAGGTCGTGGCTTCCGTCCTTCCCGAACATGCGGTCGACTGGAAGGTGACCTACCACATACGCCAACGAGCTTATACGTGAGTTCCAGTGGCAAATCATCTCTAAAGTATTTCTGTTCCGCTCACGTATTTCTTTCCTAGGATCGCGTATGCAGACAGGCCCCACCTCGGATGGACCATCCCAGTTGATGGTGGAGAGCATGCTCATGTGTCCAATTTCCTCAATCTTGCTGTTGCCTATTCTTACGTTGAAAACGGATCGCGGTCGGGCCAATCATACAAGCAGGTGATAACTACCTCCCGAGGCAACTCTTTTTGGTGTCTTGGTTGTCGAGACGTTTCGATGACGGCGACGACGACGAATGAGGAATCTGTACGATTAGGAATCCATGTTGTAGTGTCATTATCCATGTGTAGTTAGTGTATAACACATGGGTGGAATGCAGTTGTTCGATTGAAAGTGAATACTTGACAGCTGAGGTGCTAGCGCTGACTCATCAATAACTCTGTTTTAATAATGCAGAACCGTTGGTCACCTTGTTTCGCGACAACAGCGGGAACATGAAATCATTGCCTTTGACAGAACTCAGTACTTACCTGAACTTGGCAATCGCGATGGCGTTCTTTGCGCCACTAACCCAAAGAAATGCTTCATTGCGTGGATACTATATGCAATTCTTGAACAAGAACGATGAGATCCTGGTCCAGAACGATGGCATATCAGAGCTCGCCTCGGTGAATATGCGTCATATATCGTGACCTGAGCTGTCGAACCCCAAAACTTCCGAGGTGAAAGTGTCAACCCAAGCAGACGAAAAATATTTGCGACATTGTACCAGGTCGCGGGCAGTACAGAAAGGTGGAAACTCACAGCGAGGTTTTCTCGATCCCTGCTAGAGTGGATATCGAGCAAGGAAACCATCATGGCTGAAGAACTAGCAACAGACCGCGGCAAAATTTTATCTTATACAGATGGAAACCCTCTAATTGGTATCAACTCTGACGGACTCCAGAACGACCGGTTAACTTGTTGGCAACATCCGAAATAGGGTAAGTTGACCTAGACTTCTTGACGCTGAGGTCGATGCCGCTCTCGTCTTCTCGTTGCTTTCAGTATTTGGACTCCACACGTGATACGAAATCGAATTCTCTCTCTCTTTTCACCCTCAGTCCGCATTGTGATGGCTGAGGTGAGACATTTATCCCTTTGCCATATTGACATAAATTGACATGGAACTACTTACAGCTGACACGAGCGTGTTTTAGGTGACCCGAATATAGTCCGCATTGTGACGGCTGAGCTGATACGTAGCCGAACATAACTCACCTTACCAGTACGTATGGCTTTTCTGTTATTGAAAATCGACGCAAACGGTCACATATACTCACCAGTGGAGACTTATCAACGTTAATGAAGACATCTATCAAGTCTACTTGGGCCGGTACAATGTCGCTGCGGTGGAACGTGGTAAAATCGCGACGAACTCGATCATTCCCACGCACACTAGTGAGCTTAAACGTGAGCGCTAGCCGTGGCGACTGAGGCATTTCTGTTCCACTCACGCGTTTCTTTTTCAGAATCGCAACCGCTGACACACCCGACATGTTACCTCGCTTGATGGTGGGGAGAGTCCTGAGGTATGTACGCAGTTTCTTGAATGCTACTGCCAGGGCTTCCCTACGTCGAACACATATCGTGCTCTTGCTAAACATACAGCCAAGTAACAACCCATAGAAGCGCTACCTTGTACATGCCAGCCAACAGGATGGGAAAGCCGACTTTGGTGTGGTGTTCATCTTGAGAGAACTCCGTTCACCGAAGACTCGCTTGCGTGGGATACTTCAAGGTGAGTAGCAGAGCGAGAAGACCTAGTTGGGAACAATGATGAGAAGCTTCTGATTGGAAGTTCACGAAAACCATATATATGACACATCGTAACATATCATGCTGAGCAGATAAATTAGGAACAAAACATGAGTGGAAGTATATTTCTTGAGTGATATATATAAGACCCAGAACTTGACAACCCGCCGGTTTAGATACTTCTTAGTTCTTGAAGAACACACAGTGCTGTCCATTAAAATTTAGCATGCAATCGCACTGGTTACGAACTATTGCATGGCTGATGGCAGTTTAACATAGCAACGACGGGTGGATAACTTAAAAGGTGCTAAGTGCTCTGTGCTTGGACCAGACCAACCATTCATATCCAGATGGTGATTTGACCATCTCTTCGCTTCCGAATTCTGATGTGTTAGCTAACGGTACTCGATAGGAATGGTCCAGAGGCGTCTGTGATGGTTTGACGAAAGTGAGACGTCTTATGACAAGAGCCGAACGCCGCCTGGGTGACAAGATGTTTGACAATCAAACTGTTGGATGGTGATAGACTGCCGATCCTGATCTGGAACCTGCGTTCGGCCAGATAAAAATGGCCCTCCCTGGATGGTTTGTGTCATGTGACCGACAGCAAGGAGTATTGATTGATTAAAAACGACATGAGTGAGAGAGTTTTACCCTTCGCTCAAACCACCACCTCTGACGTGACAAGAAATGCGAGAGTGGATACTTATTCTCATGCTGTTACATTGATTCCACCTGATTTCTCATTCATTCGTCTAGCTTCTTGATCAAAAACAGTTGCCCCGGTATGAACCGCGGGGGAAAGGAAAGTGTCGAGAGGATGGGTTCGACGGCGATCTGTGACCGTACAGCTAAGAACAAACTATATCGAGCGAAAAAGAGCCCTTACGTTAGTTTCCTCGTCGCCGAGTGAAACAGTCCATCCCTGGTTAGGTTCATCTGCAAGTGCGATGCTGAATATTAAGAAGAATGCGTGAGCAGAGGTCAGTCTGAAAGACAGCGATGCCGCTCACGTATAGGCGTTTTGAGACTCATGATGGGTGATTTTCCATTCGAGTTCCTCGTCATCAAAGATGGACGCGGTGACTTTTTTATGTTCCAAGCTAACGGTGTCATAGTGTCCATCTATGCTGAGCGTATATGTGTCGTAGCCGACTTTGTGAACTTGCCACTGGAGCCGGTATGTGAGCGTTCCTTTCCATTCTAGAAATAGCGGCCGAAACCATACTTTGTTGATGGGCGCGTTGAGATAGATAGCCTGCCAGCTGGGGAGGGCGGGGCTGACACCAATTGGAGGATTTCCTTCTTTAAGGAGGGAGTAGATTGTGAAGTTAGCTCCACCTTCAAGTCCGTTAGCCATACCGGATTCGCTAGTAGCAACTGCGAAGGAAAGTCCGCTTCCCCTTTTTGTCACGAGATCACATGAAGCATGAAACTCCTATCTAATATATTATAATATCCATCGTGTCCACCCACGTGATGAGAAATAGCACGTGATGGTACTGTTCTTATAGACTTTGTGTTCGCTGCAGTGCGACATTCGAATCGTAACGGAGCGCATCTCATGGAAATGATGATGTATTTTGTTTCTGAGCGACGACAGACTTCACACCTTGCATGTTTCTTTCCCAAACGCGTGTTTTCCGAAACGTCACGTGAAACGCTTTCGCACGTGTTCTCGGACATCGGAGAGTTCCGAAAGCGATTCTTGCCTTATCTTGCGCGTGTTAACATTTATTGACGAGAAGGCGTGATTATACACCATCTCTTCTTTCTTCATGCTTTGATGCAAAGCATGTCACTCTCTGATGTATGGCGCATTTTTATTTTTTAGCAGGGAAAACAAAATTTCATCATTTCCACGTGACCCCGATCAACACGTGCACTACATCGCTCGCACCCAGCCCAGTCGTTCATTGTAATTTCCAGGACTGTCGCTCTTGCAACCATCGCTTTCCTTCCTGTCGCATACGTGCAATGTAGAGGACATGCTGTCTTTTCTCTACCCTCAAGATTGCATCGATCGGGCGTTTTTATCACCCAGAAACTGCTTAGTGGACGAATTTAACAACAAAGTGCTCGATGCGATACAAGGAGAATATCGTATGTAATCTGTACTACTTTACTTCGTCTCCGCACTCCAGATGACTATCTATACAGCTCCGATGGGTTGAAAGAAGACAAACGACAACCGTTCGATGCTCCAGAGCAAACGCTGGAATTCCTTGCAATGATCAATCACCCTGGCATCCCACCATATCAATTGACTCTCAAAGTAAACACCGTTTGTGCCCTTCTACGAAATGTTAAGGTTTAGTTCACAATACTCACGTACGCATCGTCTCCATCAAGCAACGCTTCATCGAAGTGCAACCGCTTCACAAATCAGAGGCGCATTCATCCTGCACTTCAACTTCACGTTCTCACCTCTGATGTCACCTCGGACCATCACACGACGCCAATTTCCGCTCCGACTCGCATATGCAACAACGTTCAATGGAGCCAAGGTCTCACCCTTTCTCGCGCTGCCATCGACATTCACATTGATGCATTCGCCCACGGTCAATTATATACTGCTCCTTCACATGTACGAAAAAGAGAGGCCGTGCTTATATTTCACCATGTAGATATTAGCGACGTTTCTATGACAAACATCGTATATCCTTCTCTACTATTATCCAATTAGCATCTCTGATCCGCAACATCCAAAGGTGTTCACTTGTATGTATTATATATAATATAAAAAAAGACGTGTATTGTATAGTAGTTCTCTAGTCTTGGAATTGTTATTTTTTTCTCTTAGTACTCCCCTCGAATGTTTCCCTTTGATGAGTGATCCTGACAGAAGGAAAAGACCCGATCCGAAGTCGTGCTTGCTTTCACGGCCATCGGGATTCGAGACGTACCGTGGTGCCCTGCCACACAGTCGCCGCCCCTTTTCTTTCAGACATTCTTATTCGAGTACCTGCGGCTTTCACTAAAGAAGTATGGGCGGCCTGCGGTTCATGTCATATATTGCGCTGATTCGAGAATCGAATGCCTTTTTCTTTTGATGAGAAGTTTCGACAAGGCGTTCGCCATTGACGATATGATACCCGTTTGCGCGCACTTACGGACGATGTCGCACCAACAACGGAAAGTAAATTACTACCTCTAGTTGCACATTGCACTTGTATTTTGGGAACGCACCAACGAGTCATTCGATTACTTTTTCTTCTGATGGAAAGTTTCGACGGGGTCTTCGTCAGTGGTCCCGCACGATATCACACCAATAACGGGAAAGAGATTGCCACCTCGTTCGCTGCAAATCGGATGAGGCAACGCTAAAGGAGTCTAGTGGAAGAATGAACGTCCATCGAGGGTTGCAGTGGAGCGGAAATTAGGTAAGAAAGAAAGAGTACTAAGCCATGCATCAACCACCGGAAATGGGCCTGTGCCACCTGACTACTAAACTAAATCCTTCCTGACCCGACCCTGATTCCTATTTCCCGATGTGGTCTACCGCTTCTAGACGGGGAGCTGGGGAGGAATCGATGGCACAAAGATGCACGATCTCGACGCCATTCGATCGTAAACGTTCCAAAACACAACAGCCGACGATCGTCGATTTGAGTTGGCACGTCGCGCATATACACAACTTCAGATCATCTGCACTGAAAATTCCTATAGTTAGATACCTACAACTGACCTAGCCCCTCTCATTCTCTGTGAACACCTGGCTCTGGTCGGTGGATCTGATCGCACGAGGACCACTTCGTTCAGACTTGTAGTAATTATTTGCCCTGTGTCGAACCTGCTCTGAACTTTCAAGCCCAGCACGAGGTCTAGAATCTCTATATTTTGATGAAATTTATGCTCACGTCGTCGACTTCAGTGCAGCTCCCGGACGAAAAAAAGTCGGTAGACGTCTCATTGCAGACGACTGCTTCTGCTCGTCCCCCGCGCGCCGCAATTCATCTTGGAACGTTCTTTAGAATTCTACCGAGCTACGTCAAAACAAATACTTCGACAGACCCCGCGTTCATGGGACCGGTAACACTTGACTATCTCCTAAGATCACTTTGCACATCCTTTCTCATCACTCTCTCTCCACCAAGAAAAACGACTGCTTGGGCAGGTATCGCGGCGGGAAGCTGCGCGTTGTAATGATCGGAGCGATCTCAAGCTTTAACACGGGTCAGAAGGCTGTCATAACAAGAGTAGGAGAATGGTTACGTCGGTTACTTCATCACCACCGCCTTCCAGGACAGTCCATCCAACACTGGGATCGTTCGCCTGGACGATACTGGACGGGTCTCAGATGAGCGGAGCAGATAAATGCGGAATGCGTTGTGAGTTCCTCACCTAAAACCGTCTTGATATTCGTGGCGGATAAATTTCCACTCTGTTTCGTTCAAGGGGTTGAGAGACGCAAAGATCTTGCCTTCAAGAACGCCGGTGAAGGGATATCCACCGATGGTCAGCTTGTAAGTATCTTCGTTGACTTTACGAAAGACCCACTGGGAGGGGCAGGTGAGCGTGATAGCTGACGACAAAAGACGGGACATACATCCTGGACGGGTCCATTGGAACAGACGTTCTGTCCAAGAATGTTGTAGTCTCTGATACCAACAGGTGGCTTTCCCTCGGTATAGGAAACGATTCTGTAGGTGTTGGAATTAATGATCTCGACCATGGCTGCAACTAGGGACTCGACAAGAGGCGCAGTGCAGAATTGGAGGAGAATACCTGGGCTTTATACCCATCAAACGAAGAGGAACGCTCCAGTCTTTGCCCTTCACTTCCCCTCTCTGGCTTGCGACGGCCTTGGGACGTTTGTGGACTAAATGCTCCGCGTCAGACCAGATCGGGAAATCCAAGTACTTGATTACCTGGTTCCTCGGAGTGTCTTTAGCCTGGGATGCTCACAGTGCGGGGATACACTACCAGAACCGATTCTTACTAACCATGTTCAGTGGCCCGCGAGGAAAACGTAACCAGGATAGAAATTATTGCTTCACAGGCGACTTTTAGACGGAGCGTGGTTTAGAATATACGTCGATGTAAGCACATTGGGGATATCATGGGCCACGTACCGGACGAACAAAGACCGCTTTCTGTCCACCGGGTTGGCATCCTGGTGTACAAACCATGACGAGCACTCTTCCAAACACGTCAGATTCTCCTAGATCCCGGGCCTTGATCTGCGACTCAATCTTTGAGTACTCGTCTGAGTGCAACCACTACCTATTCGAATCATAAAACACCGTCTTCCTCCCCTATAACGGCGCATCGTCATTCAAGTGTCAGCGGGGGACAAAAGCAGTGGACTTGTGCGAGGAATGACATCGGATGTTTCTCTGGGAACGACGTTCGAATCAATATCATCTGACAGTCTCTGGTCTATCGTACATGATGTAGCTGGATCACAACACCGCAAACAGCGCAGGTTGATCAGCATCCGATTGATAGCTCGATGTTCAGAGCTACTCCGCTAGGCAACACCCCGATTCTCTATCGTTCCGCAACGGGCGATATGCTCGTACGGCAAGCACGTGGGATGATGTCATTGGTGCGGAGATTCTGAACCGCGTTTTAATCGGCGACGACAGCGCGTCCTCGTTGGTTGTCTTGAGTTGGAAAGATTAGATCACGTTCTTACCGCGTTTGCACCCCATGTCGTTGCTATTCCCTCATTGAACTACAGAGGTGGAGCCTTGAAGTTCGATGAGGTGTTCAAATATATTTTTAGTATCTAGTTGTACGGATCGCAAATTAGAGTCACTTATAGTATCTGTCGTGTGATAGCATGAACGCGACCTCGTCTCGAGGGGTGGAGAACGGGATCGTTTGGCGGGGCGGTGTAGTCTTTGCGACGCTGTCGTCAAATACGTCTTCTGCGTCCACTTTAACATCAGGGATTTTAATCCAGCTAATCTCAACTAATTTTGATCAGTGTCACACAATTAGTTAAAATTAGTTGAAATCTAGCCAAGATTAGTCAAAATTAGCTCTGAAATAGATTCTTGCATAAAATTCCTGATGTACTCAACATGTTCCTGGAGCTGTCAACTGTCGATGCATGCGGGATCGCGAACCAAGTCCAGGACCTGAAACATAAGTTATCTTATACTTGTCGGTGTGCCAGCTGAAAGTGCCGGAAGGTGCAAGAGGTTGAGCTAGCTACTTTTACATGAGTCATCGTATGTCCGTCAGGCCTTTAAAAACACAACCGCGTTCGTAAACAGAAAACCCCATGTTCAGGCGCTCACAATCCAACCTGGCGACGTGATTTTGCCCGACCAACAGGGATCACAAGACATGCGGTCCCTTGACAATATTGCACAGCCGGGCGTTCACCATTTTCATGTACCAAGAATGGGTTCCGGATGCCTACAGTGGAATCTTGCGTTACCGTGATCTCCAGCACTTTACTGACCGGTTTCTTGAAATACTCTTGCAAATTGCGTGGAACATGGAACTCTGTGTCTTCAATAAAAGCGACACCTTCAGCCTCCTCGGGAGTAACCTGATCAATAAGTGCGCCTTCCAAATGGTCGATGTCCGTGCTCTCGTAAAGATCCAACTCGTATTGTATACCGAACTCCTGTGTGGTGAGAAAACTGAAGCCAAAGACACTACGGTAGAAAAGCCGAACGGAACATGGCAAACCGAGCGCACCACATGCATCCGCAAGTGCGCGGTCGGATCCTTTGAGTCGACCGAGCAGGGAATCGATCACATGATCCCGAATTTGACCATACTCGTGAACAAGACCAGACACCAGATAGCCGCCATCGGGCAGTTGCAACGGATCATACACCAGGTCTGCGAGTGCCTGTCGCAACCTTAAATGATACGGCGAGAGCACTGACGTGGCCGGATAGACGGGGTTGGAGTACAGATTGTATGTGAGGGTGACCAGATATCCAGAGGTGATAGGTAGGACCTCGTGCTCGAGATCGCCATGGAAAGCGATGAAGGAGATGGACGGCTTTGTAGTGGTTGCAATCTTGTCCGCAAAATCAAGGGACCATTCCTTTGGTGGTTGACGAAGGACGAATTGACCGCCCTCGTGGAGCGTAGGAAGGATGATGACCAAGGATCCAAACATGTTCTGTCCGCGCGGTGTGTCTTTGTGAGCCTTGAAAAAATCACCTTTGCCTGATAATGATCTACTTCATTCGACTTGGAAGACCAGAAACAGGAATGCGCACCGTAAACGCTCAGCTTATTCAACTCCATCTTCATCGAGGGAAAGTTCTCGACCAGCAGTGCCTTAAGTACCCGGTCTTGAATACCAAGACGACCCGGGTCTAGGAGCGTCGCAAATGAAGTGGGATCCATTTTACCCACTTTGCAGTAGGATTCGTCAAAGACGCTCTCTCCATTACGGACAAACTCTGTGGGGTTGCAAGCGCGATACAATGCCTCCAGGTCATCCGGGGCCGTGCTGGAAAAATCGATACAACTAAAAGTCTTGGTGAGACGACTCGGCAGAAGCGTGTCGTTCAGGGAGCTCCTCACCGATGGACCCCAGAGTTGGTGTAGTAGAGAAGGCGCTGATGGTCCGGGGTGGGACATGTTCCTATGTAAATCGGGTCGCGATCCTGCAGTGCAGACTGCAACCCAGCCCCCTTAAAGTTCTGTTGGGAGTCGTGGCCGCGGTAGTCGGAGTCGGAGTCTTCGTCCATGATTTAAGTTGGAAAGAAAGATAGCGTTCTGACAGAAATGTGACTGTTGGATCCCCTATTTATGCAGTGTAGAAGGGTGCTTGTTGTCTCCTAAACGATTCCAATGACCGCCACCATAACCGTCCTGTTGAGAATGTTGTTGGAATACGAATGATCATCGACACAACTGGACCAAGACCTGGAACCGTCGATGAAATTAGGACATATAGATTATGGTGGTCGTGTGTATTAATGTCGTTCGTAACTATAGACTCTCATGCGACCGTTTCGCTCTCATGTCACTGCTGTAACACTATATATGAATAATAAACCAGATCTACGGACGCCGAATAGCAGTGAAGTTATCTTGAAAATAGCTTGGACAATTAATTATCTCATTCCCCCACAACAATCAACATTCATCCATGCTCGATTCCGCACCTACAACATTTGGTGCGTATAGGTAGGTAAGCTAGTATTCATGTACATCTATTTCCAGAGCCCAACCTGGCGACGTTTCTTCGCCGGTTCCACCCCAACCAACAAACATGCAGTCCCATCCACGAACTTCAATAGAGACTCGTATCCATACGTCAGCACAGGAGACTTGACGTACACGGAAGACCTCATCTTTGCAACCTCCAACACTTCTGTGACCGGATTCGCGAAAAGACCCACCAATCCAGGCTTTTTAATTTCATCAACATCTAGTTCTTCTTGGCCAACAAAACGGAAACCCTCGCACACTTCAGAACTGACTTCCCCCAGTGCAGATTGAACGTTCACATGTAATTCCAAATCATCGTCTTCACTGCGTATCTTAGCCTTTATATCGAGCGCTCTTGTGGTGAGAAAGTTGGGGCCGTCATCGCCTTCATCAAAGGGATCGCGGTAGAGGAGCCGAATAGAACATGGCAAACCGAGCGCACCACATGCATCCACAAGCGCACGATCAGATCCTTTCAGTCGGTCCAGCAGGGAGTCGATTTGAACATTGTCACGAGTCTGAGCATATTCGTGAACAAGACCAAACCCGAGATAGCCCCCATTGGGTAGCTGTGTCAGGTCGTTCACCAAGTCCGCAAGTTCCTGTCGCAACTTTAGGTCAGATGGGGTGGGGAGGACCGACATAGTCGGATAGACGGGATTGGAATACAAATTGTACGCGAGTGTGATTCGATAACCAGCGGTAATGGGCAAGACTTCGTGCTCGAGGTCGCCATGGAAAGCGATGAAGCAGATAGACGGCTCTGTAGTGGTGGAAATCTTATCCGCGCAATCAATGGACCATTCCTTTTGTGGTTGACGAAGGACGAATTGGCCGCCCTCGTGGAAAGTAGGTAGGACGAGGACCAAGGATCCAAACATGTTCTGTCCGCGCGGCGTGTCTTTGCAAGCCTTGAAAAAATCACCTTTGCCTGATGATATTCCGCTTCATTAAACTTGAGAGACACTGGAAACAGAAATACGCGCCGTAAACATTCAGCTGATACAACTCCATCTCCATTGAGGAGGAGAAGTTCTCAGCAAGCAGCGCCTTATGGACCTGATCTTGAATACCAAGATGACGCAGATCCAGCGATGTCGCAAATGAGGTGAGATCCATCTTGCCCGCCTTGTGATAGGGTTCATCCAGTTCATTCTCCCCGTTTCGGCCAAACTTTGTGGGCTTGCAAGCACGATACAACGCTTCTAGTTTATGTGGTGCGACGCTGGAAAAGTCGATACGACTATGATAATACTGGTCAGACAACTCAGCGTGCTACGCCAACGGAACCCCTGACCACAAATCAGAATTGGCCTTGTAGTAAAAAAGCCGTTGATAGTCTGGGATGGGACACATTCCTGCGCAGAATGGGTCGCGCTCCAGCAGCGCATGCTCCACTGCAGCTATCTTGGGGTCCGTTGAGTAGACGTAGCCTTTGCCCATGGCCAAAGTCAGAAGTAAAAGACGAAGACAAATAAATTCATTCGATTCATTGAAATCCCCTATCATATAGGGTTGGAATCGGGAAGCCCCGGTGTGCAGAGCGGCGCTACCATCATGTAGAACAAACACGAACATGCTTTTGTGTTTTGTTTGGTCGACTCAATCTAAACTTCTAACTTAATGCCCTTACTATTCTGACCCTCGAGATATCAAATGGAATGAATGTGTCTGCACGAGGTCTCGACGCGTTGAAGTGAACATCGTACAGTTGTTTGCTGGCACTTGAAACCCCTGCTTGGTAGGACAAAACAACAGAATAATGAAAGAATAGTATGCGGCGGTGAATGTTCGAGTGCTTGCCTCCTTCAAGTTTCCGCCAGGCTTTGGAGCAACCTTCTCTAACATCTTAAGATCGTTCCTCGCCTGTTCCATCACCCATGGAGCATTCGAGCAGCACCGGTGGTTGTCTCAGTTTTCAGGTTGAGAATTCTCCGCCCCAGTCGTGTGTTGCACACAGGACCATCCAAAGGGCGAGAAAGGTTTTGAACAAAAAGTTGCAGATCATCAGTCTGGTGTCTTCGCTTCGCCACTTGCCCACTCATCCCCACAAGGTCACTACACAGACATCCC